>WYDE02065793.1:0-12108 GCA_009867175.2 Adela reaumurella
ACGGTTTCACATGTGCTCACCGTGCGGTGTAGCCGAACTCTGCGTGTGTGTGAGTGGGGATGATATTCATCGCCACACCACCCACCCACGGAGAAAAGTAATCCTGCGATAAAAAATAATCTAAGGTAGGTATCTATCTAACTACCAAATACTTAACCTACATATAAATTTAAACATCAATGGGTGTCTTGAAATGAACTCGACGTCCAGAGCGAGTTACGTACGGAGATGTGGTGGGAGCAGGTGCGGGTAGCTCAGGTGGTGGTGAGTTTGGAGGTAGTGATGGAGCTGGACTAGGAGACGCGGTTGGTTCCTGTGCCTCTTCGATGAAAGCTGGCTTCACCCGATCCAAGCTCACCCTAATCTCCCTTTTCCCCACGTTGATGGAGATGGTCTTATCATCTCTGCTGGTTACGGGGTAGGGACCTGTGTAAGGTGGCTTTAAGGAAGCCCTTACCGTGTCGTCCCGTAAGAAAACATGTGTGCAGGTGGCCAAGTCTTTGAACACAAATGGGCGACGCTGTGTGTGTCTTGAACCAGCGACTGGCCTGAGGTCTGCCATGTGATTTCGCAACTGACTTGCAAAGTCGGTTGCGTTAATCAATGTGTTGGGGCCTGGTGTTGCGCTTATAAATTCGCCCGGCAGTCTCAGAGGTTCGCCGTAAACTAGCTCAGCGACTGATGCTCCAAGATCCTCTTTTAGACTTGCTCGCATTCCCAGAAGCACCAATGGTAGTGCTACACTCCATGTGCCTCCGTGGCACATCAGCGCGGCCTTTAGTTGGCGGTGTAATCGTTCCACCATACCATTGGCGCATGGGTGGTAACTGGTAGTACGTGTGCGTTCAATCGAGTACTGTTTCAAAAGCGCCCCAAATAGGGAGGACTCGAATTGTCGGCCCTGATCGGTTGTTACGATAGCCGGCACGCCAAAACGAGCGATCCAACCAATAGTGAAGGTTTCAGCTACTTCCTCTGCTGTGATGCCAACCATGGGCCAAACCTCAGGCCACCTTGTGAAACGGTCCACAGCTGTGAGACAATACTGAAAACCTTTGCTGGGTGGCATCGGTCCAATAATGTCGATGTGCACGTGCCGAAAACGGTTTGTTGGAGTTGTAAAGCTGCCCAATGGTGTAACAGTATGCCTCGACACCTTGCTGCGTTGGCATGGCAGACATTCGCGAGCCCATTTTCGACAAATCTTGTTCATCGCCGGCCAAACAAAGCGTTCAGCCACCAGTCGTGCCGAAGCCTGTGCGCCGGGGTGGCTGAGGTTGTGTATTTTATTAAAATATTGGCGGCGGAACGTAGGTGTTAAAAATGGTCGCGGCCTGCCTGTAGACATATCACAAATGATGGTGATGTCGGAGCCCGGCACGTGAACCTTTTCCAGTTTAAGGGAAGAGTTGGTCGTGGCATCCCGGAGTTCGTCATCTGTGGCTTGTTCCTTTGACAATGCCGCGAAACTTTCCTCCAGAGAGATGGCTTCGATCCTCGACATTGTATCCGCCACCACATTGTCCTCTCCCTTCACATGGACAACGTCTGTTGTGAATTGGGAGATGAAGGACAGGTGGTTTAGTTGCACCGGGGGAAGCTTTTCGCGGCGTTGGGTGAAGGCGTAAATGAGCGGCTTGTGGTCCGTGTAAATCGTAACATTCTGAACTTCGAGCAGGTGGCGAAAGTGTTGTACACTTTCGTATACACCGAGAAGTTCGCGATAATACGCAGGCCACACAGCTTGTTTGTCTGTTAGCTTCTTACTGAAGAAAGCTAAAGGTTGCCACCGGTTGTTGACCTTTTGCTGCAAACAAGAACCCACGTGAACTGAAGATGCATCCGTGAACAGCCCCAATTCAGCGTCGCTGACGGGGTGGGTGAGTAGGGTCGCCTTAGCAAGGCCGTCCTTGCACTTCTGGAAAGCCTCTTCCAGCTCGGGTGTCCAGGGTACCGGCTTTGCTCCTTTGAGTTTGGAGGAAGCTAGAATATTTATGAGCGGCGCTTGCAGCTCGGCCGCGTCAGGAAGGAATCGGCGATAAAAGTTTATCATGCCAAGAAACCTGCGGAGGCCTTGCACGGTCTTCGGCAAGGGAAATTTCTGCAGGGCTTCTATCCTCTCCATAGGCGGACGCGTACCATCTTTATCGATGCGGTACCCCAAGAAGATGACCTGATCAACGCCAAAAACACACTTAGACGTGTTGATCATGACTCCATAGTCAGCCAGGCGCTGGAACAAGATGCGCAGGTGCTCCAGGTGCTCGGATCTGCTGTGGGAGAAAACAAGGATATCATCCACGTAGGGGTAGCAAAAATCTAGCCCTCTCACGACCTCGTCCATAAACCGCTGGAACGTTTGTCCAGCATTACGGAGGCCGAAGGTCATGAAAGGAAACTCGAACATTCCAAATGGCGTGGTGATGGCTGTCTTACAGATGTCGGCCTCGGAGACGGGGATCTGTTGATAGGCCTTCACCAGATCGATTTTACTGAACACCGTGTTTCCAGCGATGTTGTGAGTAAAGTCGGCAATGTGCCTGACGGGATACCGATCTGGAACGGTTCGGGCGTTCAGGGCTCGGTAATCTCCGCATGGCCTCCATCCTTGTTCTCCTTTCTTCGCCATGTGAAGGGGAGAGGCCCAAGGGCTGTCCGATGGTCTGGCTACACCACAGTTTACCATGTCGTCAAACTCCCTCTTTGCCTCGGTCAGCTTCTGCGGAGCGAGGCGGCGTGGACGGCAGGAAACTGGTGGACCATCAGTGGTAATGATGTGGTGCACCGTGGTGTGTTTCACCTGCCGTGGAAGGCCTGGAGGTCGGGTCAAATCCGGGAAATCCAGGAGTAGTCTGTTGTAAGGTTAGGTATCATTGACATAAACTGCTTTAACACTCACCTGGTTGACTTGTGCGATGGAAGCAGCAGCAGTCAAACTCGTATTTCCGTCGATTAAGCGTTTGTTACGAAGGTCTGGGAGCAAGTTGTAGTAGCTTAAGAAATCCGAGCCTATTATGGGAGTCTCTACGTCGGCTATTGTGAAGCTCCACTGAAAATCACGACGGAGACCTAAGTTGAGGCGTAGGGATATACTACCATAAGTTTTTATCGTGCTGCCGTTTGCTGCTGCAAGTTGGTATCCTGTCGACAACGTGGTGCGACCTTTGGCTAACCTTTGCGGGTAGCAGCAAAGGTCACTACCGGTGTCGATGAGGAATCTGCGTGCAGTCGTCCTGTCAGTGACGAATAAGCGGCGGCTAGATATGTCGCAATCAGTCGCCGCGTTTACTGACCTCTTCTCGCGTTTTCCTGGTTCTGATCCTTCCAGCTGCACGGGCTAACGCACTTCTTAGCTTTCTTTTTGTAAGCGCGGTGGTACCAGCACAGGGTGGAGCGAGAGAGTAGACCTGCCTGAGCGTGACCTTGACCGTGATCGAAAACCCACTGTCAGTGCTTCGACCATTTTGGCCAGTTGCTCAACTCGGAGTGACATCTGAGTAAACTCGGGAGATTGTGTAGCAACTGCATGGATAGCTGGAACTGCTACTTCGACAAATTTGTCGGCAATAGCAGCAGCGTTTTCCAGTGGTAGGTCCTCTTGTGCGGCTAGGATCGACTGAACATTGCTCGGCAATCGGCGGATCCATAGCTTGCGGATGATATCATCATTGTTAAATTCCGATCCGGCCAGAGAGCGGAGGCGCCGCAGGAACTGAGACGGTTTTAGGTCGCCTATGTCTTCGTCACCTAGGAGGCGTCTTATTCGCTGTTCACTGGAAGCCGATAAACGCTTGGTTAACTCTGCCTTCAAGTGTTGGTAGCGATCTCTCTCTGGCGGGTGTTCGATAATGTCAGCGACCTCTCCCGTGATTTTTGAATCCAACATAGCCACTACATAGCTATATTTGGTACGGTCCTGACTTACTTCAGAAATTTCAAATTGTGCCTCAACTTGGCCAAACCATACAGTGGGCTTGTCGGCCCAGAAGGCAGGTAATTTTACTGAAACTGCCATCGTGCGCTTCTCCTGGTTCTCCAGCAGTGCCTGCAGCTGGTCTTGCAGCAGCTTGATCTGTTCTTCACTAGTGGACATTATTGTCGAGACAAAGGTCTCGTACTTGCGGATGAGGAACGGACAAACAAAAAAATAAAAAATATAAATAAATCGGGCGGAAATCGGGATTCCACGTAGGTCGCCGAACGCGAGTATCATTAATCACCCACCTACACATACATATGCACCATGTATACGTATATATATGTATATATATACAAAACAACAAATTCAATACAAATATGGTACAAAATAAACAGTAGCCCAATCAGTAAGATAAAACTAAATTTTGTATCTGACCGACTGTACTGTGTACTGTGGTTAAGTGACTGACTAATACAATATGATTTTTTCTGCCTATCTTACATGCAATGATTGCTTTCGTGCCAAGTGAAATACAACAATATACAGCTATGTAAAACAAAATATGCAGCAACAATGAGTAGGTAAGTTCGTAAAAAAAAAAACTAAAGTTCGTTGTTAACCTCGGTAGGTATTTTATAACCGTGCGAAACTGGTATGTGGTTCTACCTACTGTTATTAATACAAGACCGATGTATCCGTGCAGAATTATTTAATTGATAGCTCAACGATACAGGCACAACATTTATGTTCCACGCGCGGCCACAGACTGACAAGATGGCGGCGCTAGGGATGTGCACACGCAGTAGTGTTTGGCAAATATTCGCTTGTGAGATTTAATTAATAGTTCGGCCATTCTGCACTGTCGACATCCTCGTCGACAATTCAGTATCTCGTCGGCTGCAGTCCGGTGGGCAGGCAAGCGTCTGCGGCAGCAGACGTGTGACTGCCAGAGCAGGAAAGTGTCTGCGATAGCAGGTTAGTATGACTGCGAGAGCAGGGGAGTATCTGCGAGATCAGGTGAGTATCTGCGACAGCAGGTAAGTATGACTGCGAGAGCAGGTGATTATCTGCGAGAGCAGGTGATTATCTGCGAGATCAGGTGAGTATCTGCGAGATCAGGTGAGTATCTGCGAGATCAGGTGAGTATCTGCGATAGCAGGTAAGTATGACTGCGAGAGCAGGTGATTATCTGCGAGAGCAGGTGAGTATCTGCGAGAGCAGGTGATTATCTGCGAGAGCAGGTGATTATCTGCGAGAGCAGGTGAGTATCTGCGAGAGCAGGTGAGTATCTGCGAGAGCAGGTGATTATCTGCGAGAGTAGGTGAGTATCTGCGAGAGCAGGTGATTATCTGCGAGAGCAGGTGAGTATCTGCGAGAGCAGGTGATTATATGCGAGAGCAGTTGATTATCTGCGAGAGCAGGTGATTATCTGCGAGAGCAGGTGAGTATCTACGAAAGCAGGTCTGCTCAATTTCCAACGGCACAGTCATCGTCGCTGTCCGTTGAAGTTTGGTTGGGGGGCCGCCATTTTTTTTATCTTATCGCTTGCCACCACATTCTTGTATTTCAAGCGACCTTGTTTACTTACAGTAACCTCATACCGGTCATTTGGTAAAACGGCAGTGATGCGGACCAGCGGACGGATATGAACCAGCGCATCTGGGCAACAATTTACCGCTCGAAATTCCAGGCTTCATGAGTCGTCTCTCCACCATCACCAAGTCTTGCAATTGCAAAACTTCTCCAGCGTGTCTCCCTTTGTCAAACCTAGCCTTCATAGATGTGGCTTGGGCCTCAATTGCTTTGGTATGTCAGCCCTTACTTCTTCTAACCGCTAAAGCACAGTGGGGCCAGAAATGTCTTTTTTCAATCTTGGAGCAAGACCGCACATTAAATGGATAGGGGATTTTCCTGTCCCCTTGCATATAGTGGAATTTATCACAAGCTGAACTTGAGACAAGTGTTTCTCCCAACTTTTATGGTTACGGCGTATGTGCCGTTAGGGCGTCTAGAACTGTACGGTGGAAGCGCTCCGTTTGACCATTAGCTCTGGGTGAAGCGACAGAATTCAGAAAATGTTTGATTCCTGAATCTTCACAGAACGACTTGAACTCACGACTGGTAAATGCAAGTCCTCTGTCACTAACTAATCGGTAAGGGTATCCAAAAGCGCTAATAAAGCGCATCAGACTCATGATTGTTCCCTTGACATTTGGACTCTATACAGCTTCTAACCACGTAAATTTTGTGAAGCTGTCAACTATTGTTATGATATAGGATTTTCCGGATGAGCTACGGCAAAGTGGACCAACATGATGGATATGGAGTGTATGTAATGGAACACTTGCTTTAGGGATTGGGTGTAAGAATCCTGCTTGCTTTCCTGTTGGCTGCTTTGTAAATTGGCATGCTACACAAGCTTGAACGTACTTCGGCACGAATCGCCTCATTTTTTGAAACCAGTACTTCATTCGAATTGCATCAAGGGACTTTTCAGAACAGAAATGCCCATTTCTGTCATGATATGTCTGAATGATATGCGAGCGAGCAGACTTTGGCAATAGGGTAAAGGTGGGATAGTTGCCCCACATTTTGATATATCAAGTTTTTACTTGGAAGTTGAAATGTGGGAAATGTTTACTTTATAATTAATGTTACTCTAATATTATCTTCACATTTTGGAATAATAATTATTCCTGAAAACGCTTTAGTTTTTTTTTATATATTTAATTTATATAGTCAATGTTTAAGAGGATTTCAAGATTTCAAGATTTTTATTTATCAGATTCTTAAGTCTAGTACATATTATTCTTCTTACAATTAATTGAAAAAAGTTATAACAGATGAATGATATAGACTGTGCGATCAAGTTTGAAGTCCTGTCTCCCACGCTAGGATAGATGCCTAATTTGTGGGATGATGGCCTTGTGTGACATGCCTACGTGGGATAGTTGCCCTTAGAGAAATAAAATTAAAATAGCAATTTCGAATTATTATTTAATTCAATACACATGAATTAAACATTGTATTTAATTGTTATACGTTGTTTACAGATACAGGTCTTAGAATACAAGCAACATAAAACTAAAAGTAGCACACAAACACTTTTAAAAAAAATTGTTTAATGAAGATCGACGATTTTTACAGCTATTCGTTTTCTTCTTATGCACCTGTTACAATAGTCGCCATAAATTGTGCAATCCTCATGAAGCCAACTCAAACACATCACACATTGGGTCCAGTCAGAGCTTGATTTTGTTTAACCATACTCTTCAAAACACTCAATACATTCAGTATTGTTAGGGCCACCGATTGTGTCTGGTAAGTCACTTTTTTCAGAAGACGACGTGACCACAGATAATTCATTCTGGGATTTTTGGTTGTGTGGGACATGGATAATTTCTTTTCGGTTATCGTTTACCTCCTTGTTAGGATCATTTTCACCTGCGTGAGACAAAGGATCACTTTCGTCCGAGGTTGATATAACTCGTGGTCTCTTTTTCTTAACCTGATTTCGTTTTGTGGCACCGTTTCCTTGCAGGGTTGCGTTGGTTCTTGCAGGATATATTTGGAGTTGCTTTGCCCATTATTTTCATTTTCTTATTAAGTATATTTTCTTTGGTGTTGAGGACAGCTGCAGAATGTTTAGCCCTTTTATAGTTAGGAACTGGAAGCAGAGGGACAGGAGAACATTCTTGTAAATATTTGGAGGGTGTTTCTTTTGCGGAGTTGCCAGTTATGATTTTGGCTGGACTAGAATGTGGCGGACGAGGAATTGGTGAAAGCAGAGTAACAGCGTAGTTGGTTACAGACTCATTGTTGGCGATGTCTTGATTACTACACGATGGCTCTGTTGATAGAGGTGGTGGTAGCGGAACAATCTCAGTAGTTGTAGGCAGAACATTGTCACGGGTGCTAGTGTCTGATATAGCAAAGAAGCTGTCAGGGACAGGATTCAAGGGATGTATTCCACAGGCTCGAAATCCGGAGATCCCATTCGATGATGTAGCTGCTCTGATCCATGCATTGCCTATTAACTTACCGGCCACTATTCGGTTTATTTTCCTATCTTGTGGGTATTCATGGAAGATTTGGTTTCTGCTGCGTAAAATGTTTTGAACGTTTTAAAGAAGCTTCGAACCAGAGGTTGGAGTGCTTTAGTGGTGTGACTAGGCAAACAGAATAATATAATAACATTATCTTCAGCAGTTTCAAGCATGTCGATGGCATCTTGTGTGTGGTGCATGTCCGTCTAGTATGAGCAATACTTTTCCTGCAGGTTTTCCTTAAGCCATTTCTAAAACAGCTCAGAATTCACATATGCAGATTTTCTGTTCATATATATTTCAGGGCCTGGTGGTAGTTCGTCTACAAACTCTGGTTTTTTGTTTACTTCTTTACAGATCACGACTGGCGGGAGAAAGTTACCGACAGCGTTGCAGGACGCTATGACTGATAGTCTCCCCCTTTTCTGAAGATGTTATTGAGTGTACAACTTTCGAACCTTTAGTGGCAATTAATTACCTTTCCTGTCTGATTATTTAACTGGATACCAATTTCCTCCATGTTGAATAGACGATCTGGTTTATCTAGCAGATCGTGCTCTCTCAAAACTTTCAAAAGCAAGTCAAACATTTTTGTTATTTCCTCACGATTCATCCCCATAGCCGTGGCGACAGATAATCCTTCAGCTTGTCGTATGCTGAGTTCGGGATTGCGCTCCAAAAAAGACCGCAGTTAGTGTGGACCAGCTTTTCGAGAATCTTGATCAAATGTGTTGGCAATTCCAAGCTTCTCCGCGAATTCGAATGCTAGTCTACGAATAATATCGTTATCTGGAGGAAATCCAGCCGTCACCAGTTTTTTAAAGTTCAGGACAAGACGTTTTTCGTTATCGAAGTCCAGAACAGGGTGTTTTCCCAATGTTTGTTTTTGAATGCTTTCATTTAAGAAACGTCTTCTTAAGTTCTCGAGGGGATTCCGTATAGAGATTTCGTTGACTCTGAGTACCTTCTTCTTCATTTCTTCTAAAGGCTCTTATAAGAGCATCTTCAGACCATGTGACGCGAGGAGGAGCACCCACCTTTCGGACGTACTTGCGAGGCATTTTCTGTAACAAGAAAAAATAATCGTTATTAAAATGACGAAGGAGATTGATGCCCCTAAGGGCATCTATCCTCAGAAAATCTAGGGCAACTATACTTTTTGATAGGGATAGATGCCTTTTGTCAAATGAAAACAAAAAAAAAGTATTGAATGCACAAAACATGAATTAAAACAGCATATAAATTCATATAAAATCATTATTAAAAAAATATATACATCCTTGCAAAATATAAAGTTCTGCTCATCTGAAGATGCCGCGTTGAAAGAATTTACGTAATTAACGAGCGCGCTCGGATACTTTCGCGATTCATGCGGCGCGCGTGTATTCGGCTCGGGCGCAAGCGCCAGACTGAGGAGCGGGCAGGTGGACCTTCGGTTATAAGCTTAAAATATCTGACAAAATTTATTCGGAATTTTAGAATTTTTACTTGTGGGGCATCTATCCTACTGTGGCAACTATCCCACCTTTACCCTACTGGTACACGACGATTACCAATATAATGACACAAACGCCCTTCAACTATGCAGAAATCCTTAGCCAGCCCATTACGGCTATTGACTTTGACTTCGGATGCAAGAGTATCCTTGATCGCCTTAATATCGATACCAGCATCTTGCAGCGCATCAATTAGGTAATTTTCGTCAATGTGTCTTACGTCGTCATTTCGACGTCAGACTTCCCCAGTTGCTGATTATTTTCGAAAAAAAAACAATGTTTAAACTCATCCAGGAGTTCTCGTACCTTTTGCGACTGGGCACTTGTAAGCTTGGGGTTGTGTTTAGAGACTTCGGTGACTTACAGAATTTTGACTTATGACCTGGCTTTTGACACAGGTAACAAAGACCTGTATCTTGGTCGCGACCTTGGTATCCTTGGACGGTATTCACCGAGGTGAGGTACCATTCTCTCGCAAATCCACGTAGTTTTGAGGTACAGTTGCATATGATGGTCTTTTCGTTCCAACCAAAGAGTGTCGCAATACTTTCCAGGTTCCATATCCAGTGCTCAAAGACGGTGCCTTACCTGAACCAGCAACGGGAATTGAAGTGCCGCAGACCAGTTGGGCCCACCTGGACCACTCTGATCGTCGCGAACAAAATGTGGATAATCAAGAAGACCGAGAACTCATAACAGTGTTGGATGAAACAAAAGGATGCAGAAGGATTCAGTCGCGCCGCCTGCGCCTTCTCGAGCGGTCGAGTTTGCAATCACTCCCGTGCGTGCTCGCTTGATTTTATTTACGTCAATATGTCCGTGAACGAAGATCTTTTTGTCCGAGCAATTAGTAAAGTAATCGCGCCGCTTGAGACAAAGATTGAGTCACTAAAGTTGCTAGTGAATGATCTAAAAAGTGAAATTGTGTCCCTAAAGAAAAGCCACCTACAAAATCCTTACATTATGGATTCTGCGTCGAGTATTACGACGGCCACGGCCGGCGAGACTTCTATTGTGGCCCCGGTAGTGACCGCTCAACGTCCTGGAGGTCGTCATAGAAGAGGCGCCGCCGCTGTCGCTCCACAGCGTGCTCAACCACCGCGCGCGTGCCGCATAGAACGGGATCCAGCTGCACCTACATCTGCACCTGATATTGAAAAGGACATCTCGCCCCGAGCGAGTTCTGCCGCCCCTCAGCAGCATAATGAAGGAAGTTGGGAGCTTGTATCAAACCGACGTCAACGGCGTCCTCGGGACAAATCAGTGACCACCGGACACCAGAACCGCCGACGTCCGAACCGCAACGGCGTCATCAGGGCGACTGGGGACGCGGACACTGCACTGCTGACCGTCGAGAGGAATCGCATCCTGCACCTGTGGTCGCTACGCCCGGAGACAACTGCTGACCAGGTTCTCGCCTACATGAAGAAGAAGCAACCGAACGTGGACTTCAAAGTGGAGAAATTGGAGCTGCCGCATGAGCACCACGCCTCATTCCACGTCAACATTCCTGACCGTCACTTCGTGAAATTCTTCTGTGCAGAAGCCTGGCCGGCAGGCGTAGGTATGGCGGAGTGGTTTCGGAGGCAGCGGCGTGACGACACGTCATTTCGCTCCTCGCACTCACACCCGCAAAACTGACGTAACGGTAGGCCGATCTTACCTATTAATAGCTCACCAAAACGTAAGGTGTCTATCAAATAAAACGCGTGACATAGAAAGCCACTTGCAGTCTTCACTAACATGCGACATCTTATGTTTATCTGAGCATTGGCAAACGCCCTCCGATTTATCACAAATAATAATAATGAATTATCGACTAGTTGCCTCGTTTTGCCGTGAAACAAAAATCCATGGAGGGGTTTGCATATATTCGCGTGATGCATTATTGTTAAAAGAAATATCTGACGTTTCCAAACTGTCTGTTGAATTAAATTTTGAAGTCTGCGCTGTAGAATTAGTAGAATATCCGCTCATAATTGCGTGTGTATACAGATCTGGGGTTGGTTTATTTGACGAATTACTGCTAGGATTATCCAGGTTATTTGATTTTATTATAGGTAATTATAAATGTAAAAATATAATTTTAGTCGGTGATCTTAATGTAAATTTATTGGAACGATCTAAAACTACTTGTGACCTACTTGACTGCATGTCCCTGTACAACATGCGGCAATTAATAAATTTTCCAACCAGAGTATGTGGCGCCAGCTCAACATTAATTGACCATGCATACACTAACTGTCCGTACACAGATGTAACTGTAGAATGTTACAAGTCTAATCTGTCGGATCACGACGCACAATTAATAAAAATAATGTATGTAGAAAATATGAACTTAAATAAAAATACTACAGTTAAAAAACGTATATTTAGTGAACAAAACAAATACAGTTTCGTCCAAGCGTTGTTTATGTATGACTGGAACTCACTCAATTTAAAAAACTTGTATTTGCACTCCGTGGATGAAATGTTTGATAAAATAATGACTGTCATAAAGTATTATTACGATATTCACTTCCCAATTAAATGTGTACCAACTCGCAATGTTAGATCACTATGGATTGATGACGAAATAATCACCGCCAAGTATTTTCTCTCTGAGTTGTATGCCTTATGTGCAAAGTTTTCTTCTGACACAAAGATT
>WYDE02065904.1:0-12108 GCA_009867175.2 Adela reaumurella
GTGCGCATACCAGGTTTCGAACCCACGACCTCTCGAGTAAGAGGCGTGCGCTCACCAACTAGGCTACTCCGCAACCCATAAACCAAACCACCTACAACCCAAAAGTAGTAGTGTATGGTTGCAAAAAGTCGAGTCAACGCGGCCGCTCAGTCGACCAATCGTGTTTATGGGGATGTAAGTGTGCAATTTTTGGCGGGCTGGTTCCGACACGCCGTAGAACGTTTGTTTGTTGTATATATGTTATCGTATTGTTTTGTTTTATTTATGAAATGTGAAATATAAATTTGACAGCACACAGTGAAGAAAGACATACAATACTTATTTCATAATGAATTATTAAATATCTGCAAAAATGCCAGGCCCGCGGGAGTTGCACCTGCTTTATTCTCCAGCCACGGGACTGGGTAGGGGCAGGTACGTAAAGATAGTTTTTAAACTTTTTGACTAGAAAGTCTTAGAACGGAGAGACCAATTGCAATGAAACGTTGCACACATAAGCAGAATCCGGAATTGCAGTTAAGTGTGTGAAATATTTTTTGATAACTGTTGTTACAAAATTATTGTAGTAATTCCAAAATAACCATTGTAATATATATCACAAATGGTAAGGTTAAAATCAACTTTTTTCATAGAATACAAAAAATACTTTCTGCATATGTCTACAAAATTTCATTACAAGCGGTCTCTCCGTTTTAAAGAAATTGCAATTTGAAATTTGTATCAATGCGCAATCTTGAAGGGACCCTTAACGTGCGACCACACCGACTAACTTACTAAGTGCTTCTCTTGAATTACGTGAATTTGACGAAAGGTCTTTGGGCCCAGAAGACATTATACAAAAGTTTGTTTTTTGTTGCTAAATCAGTTCCGAAAGGGCCAATTTGGTAAGCTACATAATGGCATAACATTATATTACTTTCACGAATGTTATAAAGCCTTTGTACCCGGCTTCCCTACATTTTTCATCGTTCGAATCCGCCCTACAAGGTAGACTTACGGCAGTCGTGTTGTAACAGGCTTTGCGATACTCGTGATTTGCGTTGAACATTTTTCAGTGAAGTTTCCTTTGTGTTATTCTAGGAAGTTGAAAATTTGCCATTGTGTGGCGAGCTATTGGCGTATAGAATGAAGCTACAAAATTTCAGCCCTATGGGTCGAACCGTTAAGGAGTTGTACGGGCAGACACCAAAAGTTCTTTAACCCTATTTGAATAATTAGGCTTCGCTCAACAAACAATGACTATTTCCCCAACCCTGTCCAAGACTTCATTTACACCATCATGCGGTCTAAAAGAACATTCAATATCCATTTTAGTGGGTTCGTTCTGCAGGCTTACACGGAACAAGCACGACAAAGACGAGAGACCAAACATGTCACCGCTACAGAACCCTGACCTGGCACCTGGGCCCTAGAAAACAAGCTCCTGATCTTCGAGGCAATCATAAGACCGATATGGATATACGGTTTACAGCTATGGTGCGGTGAACACAAGGGGAATACCCCACAAAGGCTACAGAACACCATTCTCCGCACTATAAGCGAATCTCCATGATTATGTATGACCAACAATGAAACCCACAAACCTCTTTGAAGTTCCTACTATCAGCGAGAAAGCCGAAAACATCACAACAACATAAAAATAGGTATCGGCTCTCACTTCATCACAACATTGGTACTGGCAACAAAAATTGACCCAACGTTCAAAGAAGAGGCCTGCGGCGAAAACATCCTGGACCTGGAGAACTATGAAACCGGGACAGCAGCAAACCAAGAAAACGGACTCATTCAAAAACCATCTGAGCGAGTATAGTTGTAGTAAACTTTTTCTCTGTCTAATAGATAAGCCACGCTGTAACGTCGTAGCAGCTCACTTTTGAAGTAAATTTCACAAAACGTCTTTGAGCTCAGTCAGTGTGGTGAGGAATATTGGCCCAAAGTTATTTCTTCCGACTTGCCAAAACGAGATACCCGAGAGTCGTACATCGAGCTCTTCGAAAGGGGCGGGAAGCCCTTTTTAGAGGCGTCTAAAGCCAAAGAAATTCCCGATTTTGCTATAATGGCTTGTAACTCTGGAATCGGGTCGGAACAACTCGAATGTTTCCAAATGTAAGAGGAAGCTTTCCCCTGGTGTATAACAAAATACTAAATTTTTTTTTACATACATTTAATAACGGCATCAAATTCACAAACCACCAAAGTGAAGCGGCCGTCACAGCCCATCCTATTTATCTGTAACCAGTCTTTTGTATTTGTCCAACTTTCGTATTCGCAGCGCTCTGTTATTTTCGCTGATTCATTTTAAAAGTTTGTTTTATTGCTGTCGGACTAAGTGATTGTGCCTGAGGTCGGGTCCACGAGTGCAGCCAAATTCATACCCAAGGAGGCGCCAGTCACATGAAGACTAAGGTTTCTGGGGAAAGACTTATTAACCAGCTATTTGAAGACGCGTGGATTGCAGGAATAGGGAAAAACTTTCACCGGAAACTCATTCCACACCGTTGCAGCGTGATGTAAGAATAATTTAGAGATCCGTGCAGTCCGAAGGTCATTTCTGTCGACTACAAAGAGGTGACCCGCAAGGGTGGCGGGATGTTCGAAGTCGAATAGGAGGGGGGATCAGGGAAACAAGAGTTTAGTACCAGAATTTGGTTCGTGAAGAATCTTGAGGTGAGGTAGAGGAACCTCGTCTCGAGTTGAAAATGGCGTCGCATCACGTGAATGCTAGGTCGACATAGTCGCAATTACCTACATTACATTATTCATAAGTGTTTTACAGCTATAACATAGTCTTACAGGCATAAGGATGCACTTTCTAACAGTTGACTTATGTTACATAAATATAACAAACAAAAATAAAACCAAACTACAAACTAAGGGAGTTCTGCCGATCTCGCGTCATAAACCAATCCTTACAAACTTTTTTTAAGTGCGCGGATCCAAAATACACAAGTGCACCTAGCCTAACAAGGAATATGTAACTGAAACGTACGACATAGAGCCGCTTAACTTCTAACGGAAATGACACTGACAACTCACAGTAGCAGAGTGAATAAAATCTCTGAGATAAAATAAAAATTACACATTTCGTGTCACTTTACCGTCGACTTATTCCGTTATTGTCGTTTTGTTATTTTCAAATTGGACAAACGGTACGAGTGGTCCACAGTAACGTGACGATTTTTGAATGGGATATTTATTGTTTAAGTTATCGCAGGAGACCCGACGATCGACAACTTTATTGCAGCGCATTCATCAAGAGTTCATAACTGACTTGCATCGTGTTTGAGCAGCGTCATCATATTTCTTTCTTTCTTTGCAGCCTTTTTATTCGCCCCACTGCTCGGTACAGGCCTCTCTCATTTACATGATATGAGAGGATTTAGTCATACACTTTCACGGTGACCAATCTGCTTGGAAATGGGTTTCCTAACAATGTTTTCGTTCACTAGAGTGTCAACAGACATTTCAGCACAAATTCTAAAGTTATAAATATTGTGCTCCCAGTGGGGATCGAACCCGCACCTACCGCCTTTGCCCGCTAGGCTAATCTGACACTAATGAAAACATAAAATAGCATGTAATTGGCTAATGAAATTTGTAAAAAAAATTATAATTGGAAATATAACTGCGCATAGCTCATATCAAAATCTTCACGTTCTCGTGGACCACCCTTACATTGAATTTTTATTATATTCGCATATAGGCAAAGTCGGAAATTCAATACGTACCGCTATAATTACAGCTATGTTATAATTTTTTTATATAGAAATTCCTAAGACAATTTACTAAAAAAATATAGCTATAATTAGTGTTGTACATTTCCGACGGCAAAGAGTCAAAATGATGCTATGATAAAGCATTGCAAAATGTAACAAATTAAATCAAATGTATTTCTGGAAGAGTCGTTAGACATACATAACCGTTACTTGTTACAAAAATTATATAGCAGCTTCTCATTGTTGAATTTGCTGAAACAGAACATCAACTACTTTGATGTCAATCATTAATGTTCCTGAAACACGGTTAAACGCTTAGTTTCATATTCACCTGAATGTTTTTGTATATAAATAGCACTGTGCTATAGATGCGATAAGTCTCTTGTTGTGGTTTGAAGCGTGTTGAAACGCCGCCGTCACTGCGTCCGGATCCGACAATCACTAAGTAATCCTATTTATTCTCAAACTGTACACTTTGAACACAACGGCCACCTGGATGCGTCCCATCGCTCGCTAGTGAGTAGTGAACCGTAGCTTGCAATGATCCAGCAGAACAACCCTTAGTTACTTGTCAGATTTCTTCTTTTTCTTTTTCGAGTTCTTTTCGGGCGACGTGTCTCTCTTGCTCTTTGACTTTTTCGATTTCGCCTCGTCCTCCTCATCGTTGTCGGCCTTACTCTGCGAGCGTGTTCGCTTCTCCGGCACTTTCTCTGGTGATTTTACATCTTCTTTCAGGTCAGATCTCGAAGATTTTCTCTTTTCGGGCGACTCGCTGCTCTCCTTGTCGCGTGAGCGTTCTTTCGAGTTTACTTTTTTTGACGGCGACTCGCTGTTTGACTTTCGATCTTTCTTGATTTCATCTCTTCCAGATTTTTTGTCATCGCTGTTCTTTTTAGGAGACTCTTTCTTTCTAGGAGGGTCTTTCTCGTTCTTCGATTCTTTCTCTTTCTTCACTTCTTTCTCTTTCTTCGATTCTTTCTCTTTCTTTGATTCTTTCTCTTTCTTCTTGGGAGACTCCTTTCCTTTCTTCCCCGAGATGGGTACGCCAATGATGTCGGCCCACTGCTCCGGCGGTGGAGTCGGTTGTCTCTTTTCCTCATCGGTGCCCGTAGACAAGTCCGACTCTCTTTGCTTCTGCGGAGGACAAACGGAACGTCAAATACTGTCAGTGAACATCGGTGCGTTACTATTTAAACGGAAAATTAAACTGAACTGGCAATTTGTGAGTCAACACTTTTTTTGTGACAATTGATTTAAATTTTGTACGTTAACGTAGTAGTCGCATCAGGGGCACTGCTCCGCTTTTCGTACTATTTCTCCGTTATCACGTTACGGTGATCAATGCAAACTCATAATAGACTTGAAAGTTGTACAGCGAAAGTCATCATCCTTCGAGTAGTAAGCCAACAAAATAATTTTTAATATTAAATGCATAAATAACGCAGACATTGCCGTTTTATTTTCCGTTCAACATAACACACTGAGGAGGCGGTCACAAAACTCGACCGCATTGTCGGACAATCAGTAGCTAGCTTGGCTAGGGCAACCATAGTTCTGTAGGTTATGCCGAAAATAAATTATCGGCAGAAGTAATTAGTTGTTTCTTTGCTCATTTATAACTGTGTCATAATATGATAGTTTGCACTTGTGAATTTGTCCAGTTTTCAGACTTTACCGGCAAAATGTGCCATCGGAAACTGTCAGCATTCCGCTTGAATGTATTTGATGCGCCAAATGGCGCATCAAATACATCATGCATTTTTCGTATTTACGAAAGGTAGTGGTGAAACGCTAAGTTGGGTGTTTGGGGTTACGACGCGGTCACAATGAGACCGGAAAGAAGATATGCCGTGTGTCATAATCTGCGAGTGCCCCGCTAGCTACTGAAGTGTCCGACAGCGCGGTGCGAGTCGAGAGCCCGCCGCAGCGTCCCTGACAGCATCACCGCTCCGTCCCGTCCCGCGCCCTTCTCCGCAACACTTCACTTTTATCAACTTTTAACACTGAAAGTCAAAAGACGGTCAAGCAAGGCGGTCCGACAACGGACCGCGTCGCGACGCGGTTCGCTCGAGTGAAATCTGAATTTTAAAAAAAGAACGCTTCTAGCGGGAGCACCCGCAGACACGACAGTTATGTAAGATTAAAACAGTCGCTCAAACAATATGCGTACATTTGGACGCATTGGTGTCACATGAAGACAAAATTGTTTATACTAAGCAGATGGTTTTTTACTCGCAAGCATTCGAGCGGAGGCCAATATGACACAATCATGGTGGAAGATCAACGAAAGAATCGAACAATCGTTTATCCATTTATTCTGGATTTCTCCATCGGCCTGTACTTGCACAGTGTGATTTTTTATGAAGGAAGGGAAGAAATTGGGGTAGTAAGGGCAGATTGGGTGGTTCCACAAATAAATATGAATTACAGTGAAGAATAAATTAAACACAATTTTTCTATTGTCGTCATAAGTACCTGAAAGAGCAAAGAAATAGCGAGTTGATAACACAGAAACAAACGTTGGTCAATACATTGGCTTTCAAAAGTCATTGGCTGTTTTTTCCGGTCAATGGGGTAGTCAGATTAACCATCATATTGTGTTTAAGGCCAAGAACGCTTAAGCGCCAAGCTGGTAAGGTTGCAAGTTAGTCTGATTGTTGAGAGACGGGCATTAAACAATGAATAGTATGGTCAACATTTTGAAAACTTCTGGCTCTTCACGCGAAGTCTTCGCTTGAAGAGCCGGAAGTTTTCAAAATGTTTTTCAGCGACCGCGGTAATTTAAAAATTATTTAATAGTATAGTCCTGAGGCGCTATGGGTCACTCACATGTCTCCCTACAATAAGATAACCTTGCAAATGTTAACCATAGCGGCTGGGGGCTAAAGCGCTCTCGGCCTTACCAAACGGTAGCGATCGCGTCGCTGCAGCTCAACGTTTTCATTCTTGTGAGACTGGCTATCAAGAAGACATTCAGTCCGGCACTTCATGTGACTGCATTTGCGGCAGGATTAAAAATGCCTTCTTTGAGATTCTAAATGTAGATCAGCACAGATGCACTCATAGCCAACTATCATTCTGTCTGCAGTTCCAAGCCATGCTACTCGAGGCTAAGTTGCTATTTCTTTCATTTGTGATAACGGGTGCAGTGAGAAAGGTTAAACTACAGGCCTGTAGCAATATCTCATTCGTTCTAATGCCTTGTTCCCATAAGGTTTAGTAGAATGGACAGTCAACTAGCTCTTGGCGCTTTCCGGCAGGAAAAGTAGTAAGTAGCATTTACACGGCGTTTAGTGGTAAGTCCAGCCATCATCACACAACCAGTGACAGTGTTGCCATATTGAGTGAATTAAATTAGGCTACCTCTGAGAAGAAAAATTCGACTAAAAAATAAAAAAAAACAATACAATTACGTCACCCAAAATGCATGACTTGGGCAATTTAGGTTTTTGGTTTTTCATAATTTTACAAACAAATGATGTTAATAGGGCAGGGCTACTTATAAGTCCAAATTGGGCGACATAGGCTCAAAACTTCTGGCAACACTGGTCAGTCAGCGCGTGACATTCGGCCGACTCCAACTTATGCACTGTACTAAGTTCGCTCATTCACATGTGTGGCGAGTTTAGGCGTGTGGGAAAGACGAGCGGTGGGTGCAAGTCACTACTTAACTCGCCAAAAAAATTTATCCCGATACTATTCGCTCAACATTTAATTTAGAGTTGTAGGCATTTTTGGCTCTGCCATCCGCATAGAAACTGTCTATTGATATTTTAATCTACTTTTAGGTCTTCCAATAGCTTTTGCCTCAGTTCAGGGTTCCGGGCATATTCCAACAATATATGGAGTCGGCCCTCTTCAATCCCACATGCACTTTTTTTATAGTAAACCGGAATGGGTGGCTGGACCTATACTTTCGAGAGAAGGTCAGCCACAGCCAATAATACCATTCCTCGCGAAAGCACGATCAGAACGGCGGCATGCCAGCTATAAGGCGGACAAAAGGTTGTCTAATTTGTTAACACACCTTTTGAAGATGCATACAGTTGAGTTGAACAATAGTTACTTATATGAATTTTTCCTAGCGTGATTCAAATTTTTAGATATTTTATAGGAGTAAATTATATATTATATACCATAACAGGTGGGTAGTTCACACTAATAATTTTGGCTATCTTTCAAATGCACCATATTACAGACATTGTACGTATATAAAATACAATAATTTCTTAAACGTAACATTATTTTGCATGCGGTAGCTTTGTAAATATGTCAGGCGCTGAAAGGGGGTTATCTTATATCGGACTTGGCAACTGTTGTTCTAAAACTAATGAACATTAGGGAAAAAAATTATGTTATTTCCACACATGTAAATAGTTAGGGCCCCCCTAGGGCGAGGTGGTTTGGCTCTTGTTTTAATCATTGTATAATTTATTTTATGCTGTTACGTCGTGCATTCGTTTTGATTTTATATTATTTTTTATTGTGTCTTTTTCAATTCTTCTTGTTCTTATATCAACTAAATTTCATAGATAGATCACTCGAAACATCCCTCTATTTTTGCACTAATCTTTATTGTAAAAATATAATATTTTTTATAATTTTTCTCCAAATACAATTTTATATTCTTTAGTGACTTGCGCTTAGAAATATTTGTAAAGTTAAAATTATTCCTAATAATAAAAATTATTACTTTTTGCGTAGAATTCACGCGCGCCACAGATTGCCGTATGTGCCATCCATCCCTTTCTGTATACAGTAAACACCACGCACTATATCTATCTCACCGCTGAAGATGTGTGCGTCTGTGTGATGTGACGTCATGCCTGGAGCAAACAGCCTTAATGAATTTTCATTATAATTTTTTTAATCTGTGTGTGTGTTTATTAATTATTTAAAGTTTTATTTACGCCTTAACATGCTGATATGTTCATATCTATGACGATCACCGGTGTTGCTATTTCTTATTATTTTCTTTTGTTTTCTGAATAGTTGTCGACCCTATTTACAAAAGCGTTTATAGTGCGTTTAAGCTTCATCGCCTGAAATATTTACAAGGTCAGCCTGTATATGCAGTTCGATCATCAGGCACTGTTAAAATTTACATTCAGGTACATTGTTTTTACACATTTTTTTCATATTCGCAAGCTTAACACTGACAAAAAGTCAACGCCCGAAAGTATAAAAGAAAATCAATGACTCAGTCACAATGTGATACTGGTGTAATCCATACAAGAAAAAATTACATTCTGGACGAGAAGATACAGGAATAGAGATTGGGGTCTCCTCTTACTAATGTTGACATGTTGCCGGTTATGGCCCGGGTCGCATCGCAGTCGCCTCATTGTGTGCGAGAGCAATCTATACATGAGCGGACAACAGAGACACACAGTAACGCGTGAATGGCCAACATTATTTAAGCACAGCGACCGGCCTTCGTTATTAAACATCTTTCATTTCTGCAGACCGGACCCTCCAGGGTTCACCTAGGGACCCACCTAGTACTGCAGGGAATGATTTTCTAATTTATAAATAGGTTTATATCGCTTCAGTCAGAGAATCTTAGCACAGGGAGGTAGCAGGTAACGATGGCAACGACGTATTGGCACTTATATAAGGATCTATTTCATTTGTGCCATGGTCCGGACCTGGGTGAGGTCTCTAGGGTCCACCTACATAGAGACCCACCTAGTCCTGATGGGAATGATTTTCTAATAGCATAAATTGTTAAGTTTTTATATCGCTTCAGTCAGAGAATCTATCACAGGGAGGTAGCAGGTAACGATTGCAACGACGCATTGGCGCTTCTATAAGGAGCGAGGCTTACAACAGGTGACTGAGAAAGTCACAGTTGGCCATAAGAGTGAGCGGGTTATTCATTTCCCTCCCTCCCTTACTCAGCAGTGTAATACAAATACCGGCAAAATCTGTAAAAAAATGTGCAGGGTTTTCCTTTTCTTAAGAGGGTTAGAATTTAATTTGCAAATAGCACAGCGAATCAAATTGAGAGAATGGACAAGAATATATCAAAAGGGCGCTTCAGCGAGATGTAACTGAGTCATAGATTAGAATTTCTGTTAGACTTTCGGAAGTAGCTTAAATGGTCTAAAGTTTAGAACGTCTGAAACTCGAATTCTTCTAAAATGGCGAATATTCCAATAGCCTTTTGGAGTTCTTTAATAAAATAAAGATTTAATATAGACGTTTAGACGTTCCATACTTTAGACACTTTCAACCGAAATCTCATAACAAATTCATCATTTATACAACAGCAAACATAGCATGGATTATATGTTACGCGATGCATTTCATACAATATATCAGTGCTCTTCGAGATAAATGTACACGGAGTTAAGTAAACAGGCACTAATACCCAAAAGGGGGTGATTCTATACATGAAAGAACAACTTTTGTTCTACGACTTTTGCAATTGAGGAAAACAAAATTGTTTTGCAATTTGCAATTTTTAAATACGTACTCTCAAATTTTATGAAAAAAAATTATTACCTATAAAACAAATGTTATCTTCAAAAAAAAAATTTTTTTTTTATATCAGATACAGAATCATCCCCACAGGTCAGTTCAAAATCTAACTTAACAACGTGTAGATAAAAAACAATTGGCAATAAGTATTCTTTTTGCTTGAAAAAAGTTATATTTCTATAATCTTGATGAGCACTAATAAATTTACATTATATTATCAGATTACATTATATATTAGATTAGATGATTTAATGGTACACATTTTCATACAAGTAAATATTATTTATTTAGAGAAATTTTCATCAGCATCTGAAAAAATACACAATAACAAATGATACACAAACATACTTACACTTATCTGTGAAGCAAGACGTGTACTTAACACAGGAGGCAATGCCTTCCAGTCAACCTTTACTCAAGGTCAACTCTACAATGGCTTCGCTGAACTTATCGGTGCTGTAGATCTTTCATCTACAGAACCTTTAAACTTTGGAACGCTCTCCCTGCCCACATATTTCCCTCCATGTACAGTCTCGAGTCCTTCAAGAGGGGCGTGAATAGGCACCTGTCAGGCACGCATGGCATTTGCAACCCCCGCTAAAAGCGAATGTCCATGGGCGTCGTTAGTCACCTTCTGGGTGGCTCGGTGCCATATGTCGCACTCTCAATAAAAAAAAAACATACCTGGGACGCATATTACGAATATCTACTATGGGAAATAAAACTGAAATTATCATTTTATTGCGGTGGTAACAGAAAAACAGAACCTGGGCTGGGATTCATAGGATTCACCTCGCGTGAGAAACCAAAGAGAATCTAATCATTATGTATAGGAGAACTATAAAAAATGGTGAAAAGTTTTCACTTGGTGAGTAGTTTTGTATAGAAACTCACGTGAAACAAACTCGGGTGAATTCTAGGAATAACCCTCCTGATGTTGATATATTTTGTATTTTCTTGATATTTCCAAAATTTTGCACTTCACTACAATGCTTCTCGGAGTCGAAGAAGGCGCAATTTCTCTGGGAATATAAAATTAATTTTCAGAGAAATTGTACATTTTTTAACTCCATTTGGATGGTATTGCAGTACAAAATAAATCGACTTCAGGTGCCGCTTTTTGGTTAAAGCGAACTTGCGCAATAAAATACAAATTACAATTTTGTTTCCATAGTAGACATTCGTATATATTTATGCATCAGTTATAAGCAGTAAAAAGATTAAAGTAATTTATTGCTACACTTACCTTTGTTCACTGACACAGAATATTCATATTGATGGAAATTTGAGACAGTCTTCGACAATATATTCGCCTGACTGATGTGCAAAAGACCAAAGGTGCAAATCTTGCGTTTTTGGATGGGTTCACCTCGCAAGTAACAACATGAATGCGTATTGATTGAAAAGAAGCACAAATATCTCTGATCTTTGGTGAAAACATGAATTGGGAAAAAAATTGTGAAGGTGAAAACTAGGGGGTGCAACCGATACCAATATATCGGTGCATTGGGGCGTTTGTCGATATATTTGTATCCCCGAATATATAAGCCAATGCAAAAGCTTCTCGAGGGGAATTTCGGCTCGGTGTAAGCCCTCGTCATCTAGTCGATGATGACTAGGACACGGGGAAATATCAGTCCCACTCTCGACCTCCCTCTCCCTACCTATTCATATACTGTAGGATACCTTCAGTGAAACTTTTAAGGCTCTCTCCATACAAAAGCTCAATGTGGATCTTTGCAGGCCGAGATTCTTGAAGAGACTGTAGAGCTTAAAAGAATGATCCCACTGCATCTCTTCCCATGCATGGCGTAAAAGGCGACTTCGGGATGAGGACAAGATGCCGTGCTAAAGGGCGACAGGCTCGCCACCTCTCACCTTGGCACGGTACTTCCACCGAGTCATGCAG
>WYDE02066015.1:0-12104 GCA_009867175.2 Adela reaumurella
CACTAGAGGAAATGCGCATCTAAGCGCTTTTTAAAGATAAAGGGAGACGGAGACAACCGTAGGTCGATAGGAAGCTTATTCTAGAGTTCTGACTGGGTATGTAGGAAAGTAAAAATTAAACAAATTGAGTTATGTACACATATTTAATTCATTCAGAATAATTTTTGTACATATTTCACACATAAGTACACGCTCTCAACATTATGTAAAAAAAAAGTGCACACATTCCTTCCTTAAAGCCAGGTTAACACAACACACTCTGACGAAATATGTTCGACAACTACATACTAGAACACGACTTCGATCGCAGCAACATTGATCGAAGGGCACTTGGACGACGGTGTACAATCAAAGTGGAGCTGGACCGCGTTCAACTTTCCATAGCCTACAAGTGCAATTACAAGTGCAAAAACAGTGGCACCACGTAATAAAAGATAATGGAGTCAACTGTATACTATCAAAATCTAAAATTACACCAAGCTGAAATAGTTTTTTTCAAATGTGTGGCTCAAAAACTACAAGAACAAGGACTCCAAATGTTTCTTTTGCGAGATTTCCTTTTCTTTTTCCGTCTTGGCTTTTCTATCAACAATTTTTTTTTATATGTTGAAACTGACACGGAAAACTACATCACCTAATGCACCAATTTTCTGGTACCAGTGATGTCAGCCTAAACACCTTGGTGAATTATGTAGATAGGTGCCATATCAGCGCTGCACTGGACGGAAAAGACGAACTATGTTTCATAGCCGCTTCGACCGACCTGCATCCAGTGCGGTGGTACCGACCCGGGCGGGTTTAACCCTTCCACCATATAAGGAGAGGGACGGGACCTACAGATTAACGTGGAATCCGAACCACGACCAGTGTCAACGGTCAAGCGGTCACTCATCCAAATCCTGACCGCGCTCAGCATTACTTAACTTCGGTAATCGAATACTGAATATCGCAAACACTGAGCCAACGACGCTGATAATTATGAGGATTTTAGTATTTGATTATTTGTTGTTATAGAGTCTATAGCAGTACACAGTACACACTGTGAAAATTTGAAGTGTCTATCTATTACGGTTCAAATTATGCAGTCATGTGACAGACAGACTGGCCCCCTACTATGGTCGCTGTCAATGCCATGTCAAGTGATAAATGACAGGGACACAGATAGTGAATTCAATACAAAAAGTATGTGCTTCCCTCTTGCACATTGTCGATTTAATGTCAGTGATGTTTGCATAGTCACCCCGCAGACAGCGGAGGCTTAGTAATAGGGTCCCGTTTTCCACCCTCTGCGTACGGGACCATAAAAATACCAAATTATTACCTCGAACCCGTATGTATATGTACGTTTAGAAATTACGTACTTATACCATAGATTACCTAATTATACTACAATCTCAATTCTTCTTTTTCGTATGTCAACTAAATTTCTTTTGCGTTATTTTATATTTATTAGGTCTAGGTTACTTGATACATTGAATATCATATTTTTAATAATAAGTAATAAGACTTATTTTATTACAAACACTTGTTTAGTTAGGTATTATTATTTTATATTTTAAGTTAAAGGACTAGGCTTAAATACAGCGTTGGGTCACCTTTTTTTTATCTTAATTATTGCGCTTTTTTATATATCTACTTTATATATAGTATTAAGAGAGTATAAGTACATGTTTATGTACTTACATATGCCTATACAAATACTTTATTTAGACACCTACATACATACGTTCATAGCGTCACGCCTGTTTCCCAGGGGGGTTGGGAGAGACAACGGATCTCCACGTGCCACGATCCTGACACACTTCTGCAGCTTCTTGCATTCACATAACATTCTTCACACATGCTCGTCGGTTACAGGTACTGCACACTTGCCCCTTTTTCAAAACCTGCTCGATCTATTCTAGGTATGTGCGTCTAGGGCAACCAGCTCCGAATCTTCCACTAACATTCGCCCCAAAAATTTCTTTCGTTAGTCTTCAATCGTCCATTCTCCCAACATGACCGAACCACCGAAACATTCCTGTCTCAATCCTTGTCACTATTACTTCTTTCAGACCACAATGCTCTCGCACTTCACAATTTATTTAATCTGTCTTTCATTGTGACTCCACGCATACTCCTCAACGCGCGCATTTACAAAGCATTTATTCTACTTACGTGCTTCGTCTGCCATACCCAACTTTCACTCCCGTACATCAGTGTAGGGGCCAGCACTCCACCACGGACAGCCAAACGTGCCCTATTGGACATACTTTGGCTGTTCATAATAGCGTGCAAGGCCCCATTCACTTGATTTCCGGCTTTCACTCTCTACTCTTTTCCACATCTCCGTCACATTTTCCATCCCGTGTGAATATACTCCCCAGATATACAAATTCGCTCACTTGTTCCAGCCTCTCATACTCTCATTACATACATCTCATTCGGAGATCGTTTCATTCCTCTCCAGTACCATTACTTTCGTCTTGTGTACATGAACTTTTCTTCATTTCATTTTAAATGCTTTAATTTTGACCATGTCCCGCAAGTCATCCATCGACGAAGCAAAGATCACTTGATCGTCAGCGTACGAGAGACATTTCACTACTAATGCACTCATTCTTAGTCAAAAATCATATCCTTTTAGATCAGCCAAATAGCTGTCCATGAATAGATTGAATAGCCAACGTGACGCCACAAACCTCGGTCTGACTCCTCTAGGTACTTCCTATGTACTTATGTCACGAATCTTGTTCGTTGTGTAATTAGCTGCCGTTAATATATATATTTTACCCGAGCACGAAAGGACGGTTATGCTGGATCTATTGCGCGCACAGAAATTGATTCTGTGAATATGTGTAGACATACGAGCTTGCTTGTGCGCCCTGTAAATATAGAATGCCTGCGCCGATTTAAATGATTTTGGTATAAATATATGCGTCTGAGTTTGAAAGGAGACAAAGAATATCATAAGTTTCTGAATAAGAAAATGGCGGACGCCAGACGTCATATTTTTTTACGCGAAAAAAAATTTAGAAATATTATGCAATGGCATCAAAATGGAGATCTCGGAAAGCTAATTCCAAAAATATATTTAATACACGACTACGCAAAAATAATCATAAACAAGAAGAAATAATTTCGAACGACAAGTGTAGTCGCACGGCTTTAAATTTACGTCTCGCCAACGACATGTGCTGCTGCGCTCGTGCTATAGCTTCAGTTGTTGTGGTCAATATTGTAGATATGTTCTAGAGTTTACCTCAATATAGGTTTTTATATAAATAATTTCTTTCTGTTTATGGACATCGACTTTCGAAGCCTAAGACCGAGTTTCGTGTTTAAAAATTTCATATCTCAACTATGAAAAAACTTGGAGTGAGGCCGAAGACTGCGTGATGTATACCATTTCACAATCACAGCAAAGGAGAAATTGGAGCCAGGCCAAGAGCCAAGCTGCGTGTTGTTAAACATTTCAAAACTCTAAACCAAGAAGTTATTTTTGGGGAGGCCGAAAGACACGCTTAGTGCAGTTAAATATTTAACAATCGCAACCAAGAAGTAATTTGAAGCTATGCCGAAGACCGAGCTGAAGCGTTGATTCTAAGCTAACAAGGAGGAACACAAGAAACCCGAAGGCAGCTCTAAATTCGGCTCGTTCAAAATTACTTCTTGATTTGGAAGTATGAAAGGTTTAAATGTTAGCAGCGCAGCTCGGACTTCGTCCACACTACACTAAAAGAAACTTCTTGGTTGGGATCGTGGTTTGATTAACTGCACACAGCTCGGCTTTCGCCTCGATCCATGTTTCTACTTGGTTTGTATTGTAAAATGATAAACTGTACGAAGTTCGGCCTTAGGCGTTACTCAGAGTAATTACTTCATAATTTGAGAATTTTAAAGGATTCTTCGGCCTTTCAACGCACTACAAGTTTCCTCTTGTTATTTGGAATTGTGAAAGTGTAAACTACACGCAGTTGTGCCTTCGGTCAATTTACTTTTTTCTGGGAAAAGTGATACTGGACTAAGCTTGGCCTTAATTTGTAATTATGAAAAGTTTAACTTCGTGTAAGTAGGCCTTGGCTTTTGTTCGGCCATTATATGCGAGCAAAGCCGCGAGCTCCGCTAGTGTACAATAAAAATATTGAGTACCGAACGTTTGGCGATCTCTGCATTTAAAGATCCGCCCGCAGTAATGTTCTTGCCTGGTCTTCGTTGTGCGTGACACTATTCACTATTTTTCTCAAACATACGTCAAACAGCTGACGGAATTGGCATTGTGCGGTTGTCTACACTAGCAGCACTCAACCAATGTGCTGATGTAATGACTTTATCGGAAAAAAGATAACGTTTTAATCAATCATATAATTTAAAATCCGTATCAGAAATGGCGTCTATAACAGCTTGCTGTAAAGTAAACAGAAAATAGTTTTTATATACTTTTAATAATTGTTATTTGATGTGAACAAAAGCGTAAATCAGTGTTGTACTAAAGTATAAGTGAAAATGTGGTTAAATATCAGTGCGCAAATTCTATATCTACTTGTGTTTGTCATATTAGTGACTAACGGTGAAATTAATTCAAACTTATCATCGAATACAGTCAAAACATCATTAGATGAGAAAACACTGACTGTTGAAGGTGATTCTAAAGTAGAATTATGCAGCCACAATTTGTGCGTCAGAAAATGCTGTGGTCTTCACGACGACGTAGTAATGAAGATACTCGATAATGAAAGTAACCCTGAATATTGTGCACACAAGACGAATTTATATTCGGATCAATCCTCCAACTTGCCTAATTCAACCATCGCCAAACTTCACGTTTATAACAGTGACTTAAAAAGAACTACAAACACAACTGTACTACAAACAAATACAATGGAATTATCCATAGCAATTATTCACCTTACGTACACGCTGTATTATTAAAGCGTACTT
Source organism: Adela reaumurella (assembly GCA_009867175.2). Lineage (NCBI taxonomy): Eukaryota > Metazoa > Arthropoda > Insecta > Lepidoptera > Adelidae > Adela > Adela reaumurella. The sequence continues at coordinate 4,921 of WYDE02066015.1, forward strand.
ATGTCGGTAGACTTGTGATTATACGAAACATAATATAACCAGATAATGTGAATATAATTTGTATTGACCATTGTTATAGAATGGAAAACTTTTGGTGGATCGTTCCTACTTGCACCCTCGTTGGATTAAGTATAACGAAGGCGAGTTCTGCATAGATGACGTGATGATTAACGGTACTAATGACATGGTGCTGTGGCCTTTTGTAGTTGCTCAAACTGAAGAATCAATGCCGAAAGATTCTAGAATAATTTCATTAATAGGTAAGAATTTTCGCTTAGTCATCATCATCATCAATCAGCGTTTAACCGCCACTGCTGGACATAAGCCTCACCAATTTGTTTCTAACACTTCCGGTACTAGGCAGCACGAATCCATCGTTTGCCGGAGACATACCGGATGATGTCGTCCCACCTGTAATTTCATTTAATACTTAAGGTTTTTGTAGACGATGAAGGTGAAGATACGAATATAATTTGTTATAATTTTAACCCAAGTGCCGTATGTTTACTCTAACAAAGTGACTGCGTTCTCTGCGAAATCTTTGCAAATTGGCTGAAAAATTTGTTCGCACGTTTCTACTCCTCGAATGTACGAAAATATAAATATTTGTCGAAATGTGGCAATTACAGATAGTTCAATCCACGACGACGGTTCCAACACTTCTTCTTTTGAGTTGGAGGGGGGGAGGGGGCGGGGGGGTGCTACGCGATACGTATGGGGCGGGGTGAGGAGCGCGTTGACCGCCGGCTAATTAACCAATTCATCTTACTTAGTATGCGTGCGTACTCACCCTTGCTGTAGTGTGTAACGATATAACTGACACACTGGCACAGATAAACACAGAACTGACTGCAGGCTGCACACTTTCAATGAAGCGATTAGTAGGAAGGGTTCGGCGCACCTTCGTGGATTGAACTACCTATTAATTCGCTTATACCAGACCAGCCGGACAGTATTTGCCACGTAATTTATTTATTTATTTAATATTTTCAGGAATGGTGATATCGTGTATATTCTTAGTTGCTACACTGGTAGTATATGGTACCTTGCCCAAGCTTCGTCGGAAGTTACATGGAATGATTGTTTTAGCCTTCGCTGGATCTTTTCTCGGATTCTTCTTAGTCCAGGCGATACATCAACTTGTGTATGAGATCAATGGCCGTGTTTACCCTGACCTCTTGTGTCACATCAGATGTGAGTCTTCATTTACTTTCATTACTTGTTTGTTACTTCCTCGCCAATATACCGAAGGAGGGTGATTCTGTTAATGAAAATATTTTTTTTTGCGACTTTTGACTTTAAGCAACAAAAAAATTATTTCGGCCATGATATTTTGAAATACCTCGTCTCAAAATGTATGAAAAAATAAAAAAAATGTTTTTGCTCTAAACAAAATTATTTTTATGAAAACAATTTCAGCTAACGAAAATCTTAATACCGTGTATAGTTATTAATTCCTTCATCACCGGTGTTCATATTTAAAGAAGTCTCTAAAATTATGTTCCAAATTCTGGTTCAGATAAATATTTATGTAATGCGTTATCAGGAATACGTATTTGATGGTATTGAGCTGGAAATTTTTAAACTATATATTTTTTTTATTTCAGCGATGGCAAGCTACTACTTGATCTTCGCAACGCTATTCTGGATGGTTATCATGACTTTTGATATTCTGCTTGAATATAGGTAAGATAAAAGCAGAAAACAGAATAAATGCTGTGGAAATGCGCGCGTTGAGGAGTATGTGTGGAGTCACAATGAAAGACAGAAGATATTAGAAGATATAGTGACAAGGATTGAGAAAGGAATGCTTCGGTGGTTCGGTCATGTTGGAAGAATTGATGATAAAAGACTGAATTTTTGAAGCGAATATGAGTCGAAGAGTCGGGAAGGATCGCTGTAGACGCACGTACCTAGAACCGATCGTGCATATGCTCCAAAAGGGGCAAGTGCGCAGAACCCGTAATCGACGAGCGTGTATCAGTATAGAAAAATTTAATTAATGTAATTAATTAATTAATTAAATGAATGTACCGTGTCAGTTCCCATAAAAAAAATGTATGAAGAATATTATGAGAGTGCAAGAAGCGGAAGAGGTACGAATATGGCAGGATCGTGGCACGTGGAGATCCGTTGTCTCTGCCTACCCCTCGTGATCGTGGCGTTAATTTTTTTTAACTTCACCATTGGCAAAAAAAGGACCGTTCGGGAAGTCAAAAATTTTTCTCAATGAAATCGAAAAATTATTGAGTTCGAGTTCTGCAATAGTTCTTCAGTTCTGTTCTGCAGTAGTTCTGTATGGAGTAAATTGGAATAAACCCCACTTTTCCGGAACACCTATGTAAATTAAATAAATTAGCACTTAACATATATTTTCAGAAGAATGACCAGGTTTCTGTCAATATCCAAGAAGGACAACCGTCGATTTCAGAAGTATTGCTCCTGCGGTTTCGGCGCTTCACTAGGAATGGTCATCATGTTCGCTTTCTTCAACTACTTGCCCTTGCATAGGATAAACGACGCGGTGATCACTCCGGGAATCACTCGTAAAAGCTGCTTTCTTGAAGGTATAGTAGGAAATTTCGTTATTGGTACAGACAATGTTACTATCACATCCATTTCTCATTTGGTTATGTTGACTAAAGACAATGGAAATTAATGAACAAACCTATGAACACTTCCAGAAACTTTAAGAGACTACACTTTTAAGGTCGGTCCATATAAAAAGCGAAAACTTTTCCAAACCCCATTTGTATAGTTATCCAGAAAACATGTTTTGGCCACACCATCCTCTAACCAGCAGCTAGTGCTCAAAGTTTTTTATTTATTCTATACATACATACATACATATATCACCCACGCTAAATCCCAAGAATCGGGGTAAGCAGAGCAATCGGTATTGTGCTGCAAGAACTCCGGTAAATTACAGCGCAACACCGACCACCACATTTCGCAAGTTATTCGGACAAGATATCAAGCAGCATGTAAGGCACGAAGACCCACCTACTGCATGAATGGGTAGAAGTATCGTGCCAAGGTGAGAGGTGGCGAGCCTGTCGCCTTTTAGCACGGCATCTTGTCCTTATCCCTTTGTCGCCTATTACGACATGCATGGGAAGAGGATGCAGTGGGGTCATTCTTTTAAGTACCGGCCTCACACGGTACCGTTCTTTTACTTATACATTATAAAGAGCATTAGTTACCTAGTTGTATTGTGATTTTGTTTATCGTTTGATACTTTAATATCTATAATTTATTCCCTTCTTCAGGGTTAGAACGATTGCTATACGTATTCGTTCCGATGGGTATTCTGGTCGCCACAAGTTTCATCTTCCTGATCACTGCTGCTTCCAAAATACATCGATTAGAGAAAAATTCTGATGCAGTTAGTGATCGAAAACGCAAAAAGCAGTAAGTATATGTAAATTTAATACGGTGCCGGTGGCATAATTGATAAACGCGCTCGTCATATAAGCAAGAGTTTCCGGGTTCGATCCTCTGTCGATACCGATGTTCTTTTCTTTACTTTAAATTTATTGTATGCATTTAAAAATGGTTTTGTTTCGTTTGCTTAGCCGCTTCGTGGCTTACGTCAAATTGGTACTACTGATTGCTGTAAGTTTGGCGTTGGAAGTCGCTGAAATATACTCAAGTCATCCCGATCACATCATCTGGGAATACACAGGGTTATATAATTACCTAAAAGGATTCTTCATATTCGTTATATTCGTTTGTAACAAACGAATTATAAAAATGATTATTCAGAGGTAAGTCGTTGTTGAATACTAATTATTATAAATGCGGCAGTGTGTTTCTTGATTAGTTCGTTTATTGGTTTGTCCTTCTTTCACGCGATAGCGGTGCAAATGGGTCGAAGTGAGTTTTGCACAGATATAGTTTGTAAGCCGGAGAGCTTATTTTTCCCACGGCTTCGTCCGTGTGAACTTAATGCGGGTGATGGATGCCGCGGGTGAAAACAATACTTAACGTAAGTTAGTGATATCTCAGTAAGTTAGTGATATCTAAAACTTTCGTTTTAATTTAAATAGGGTGTATTCTAATATTTTCATGAATATGTTATTATTCACTAGAAGCTCTCGCGTTGGGATCGCCTGCGAGTAAAAAGAAAAACATGTCATAGTTTGCAGGCCAGTCCTACAACCCCCGAAGGACTACCGCAATGGTATTCATCCTATAAACATGGTTTCTTATTCGAGAATACGTCAATTAAAAACCCACGTGAATTGGTTGAGTAGTTCTCTAGTTATAAGCGAACATAAAATCCCAACGATTGAACAGCGCATATTTACATAGTTACAGATATTCTGCTTTAACTATTATCATCATCTACCGGTATTATTATGTTTAATCTTGCATAGTTAGACAGCAAAATACCATAACAAGTCGATTATGTTGCAGATGTAACGGTGGAAGAAGTAAGTCAAAATATCAGTCGACCAGAACAGAACCAGCGATGGATGACACAACAATTTCTGAAGAAAATAAACAACTAAACAGTACGCATAAGTGAAGATGTGATCCTTTAGTTAGATAATAGTGAAAAAGAAATATTCAATAATCATGAAAATAAAATAAATTGTTAAATTCAGCCTTTTTTTTTGAAACAGTAATGGCGTAACTATGTCAACCACGCAATAACGATGCAGAGAGAATAACTCGACCAACAATATGTGCACTTGTGTGTTTTATCAGTGCTCGGATCGGGCACCGTCAAGGATATTTTATTTAATGAATCAAGAGGCGTATGCATTCCATTTGTCCCAATTAGTGTGGATGACACAGAAACCGTACTAACAAGTGAAATTTTATAAAATATGATCGTCAACAAATAGTAGGACAAATAGTACCACAAATATGCTAAGATAAATTAATAAATAATTTCTACGTAACAAAATTACTTATTAAGTTATTTGAGGAAGGGAGTTAACTCACAGTCCTCAAATAACTTGAATGAAACCAAGTTTTTTGTATAGAATCAGCTCCCACGGTTTAAGCTTGGCAGCTGGTGCATCTTCTCTGTTAACACCCTCAATTTTATACTTCCTCAAAAATTCACCTTCGACCTTCACTCTTCTGTCTACGTGCGACGAGCTACGGGCGACCTTCAGGATCTTTGAACTCTTTGTGGGGTCATTTAGATCCTTTGAGCTCCTAGAGGCGGAGTCCACGAGTTCATGGATGTCACCCCTGTCGAGAGCTTGGAGCGGATACGAGAACCATCTCTTAGATCCTAAGCCATCACGTTTAAGCAATTCGTTAACGGTGCTTCGCTTAGTTTTTGTCATCAAGTATTGGTTTGGGCTTTTGCTTTTGATAGCATCTAAAAAAGATTATTTTTAAAATCAGTGGACACTTACGAATTCAAGTTAGAAATAATTTTGAAAATTTTTAAATAAACACTTCATTTGCCCGGGTTGTCTCTCAGTGAATGGCTGGCCCAGGTGTGATGCTCGTGAATGGGTGCTGTTTGTGGAGACTGGCCTGCTTCAAGTGGAAGCGTAGTTTGCATATAATTTCATATTTAAAAAATCTGACATTTTGTGATTGTTGCATTTTCATGAATTGGGGTGTGTGAGTGTCAGATTAGCCGAGCGGGCAACAGCTCGCCTCTCAAGCGTGAGGTGCGGGTTCGATCCCCACTGGGAGCACAACATTTATAACTTTAGTATTTGTGCTAAAATGGCTGCTCACACTCCTGGGAAGGAAAACATCGTGAGGAAACCAATTTCATAGCGGGTTGGTCACCGTGGAAATGTATGACTAAAATCATCTCATATCATGTAAATGAAAGAGGTCTGTACCCAGAAGTGGGGCGAACAAAATAGCTGCAAAGAAAGAAGAGAAGAGGCAGTGTTCTGTCTTTGGAGGAATGAAAGATGGTAGGTGATAGCATATGCATGTTTAGGTAGTGGCAAACATTTTTGTAAAGGAGACTAATAGGACGTAGAAAAAAAGTAAATATGTATGACAAATCTAAGTGCAGTGTACTGCCTATGGATGATAAATAAACAAAAAACAACAATAAACAATAAACTAATTTAAATATTTATTATTATATAAAAATTACCTTCTAAATACAGAACTCTGAAAGCATCTAAGAACGAAGGTTCTCTGAATTTGTTTTTGGCAGCGTTCGTCCCTTTTTCGGACGGGTGTGTCGCGATAGTTGATGTAGATCCTGAAGAAGAACTTATTGAAGGAGTAGTCGTTTCAGTGTCTGTCTTGTGTTGATGTCTGTGAATAACAAATTACTGTTGAATTTTCGACATTCCTAGGTTGAAGGTTTTCACCTAACTATAACTGACTATGTTATTATTTATTGGATGATCGTAAGAAAAAGGTTCACAGAGGAGAGCTTAGAAATGCTATATACTATATATATACTATATACGAAGAAATAGACGGATATTTGGAAATATGGAACCAGTCAACTGACGTTAAAAACATCGAATCGGCGCGTTTTTGGTGACATGAATTATATTCTACATTTTACCTATACTTAAATTTGAAGTTTGTGATTCAACGGTTTAAATATCTGGAGAAATTATGAGTTACCAAAAATTATTATACTTAACGAAGTCGTAATGATTCAAAATCAAATGGGGCAACTGAGGAAAACTCATTCACCTCGAAGGCTTTCTTTCGCCGGCGTAATCTTCTCTGTAGAGCTCTTCAAGACCATAGCTTTCACCATAGGGATTTTGCGGATCGTATACGTTGTACATATGGGAACTTGGATCAGGAGGTGGTTGCAGGTAGTCGTAGTATTCAGGATACGTGTGCTCATATCCTTCCATATTCCACCCGGGAGTAGAATCGCTGGAACATAATATTTAAATGAGTAATCTATGTCTCTCCACGCCCCACTTAATTTAATACAAAATTAATGCATCTAAGTTTTGCCGACATTGTTTTTATTGTTGTGTCAGATTTCACTAAACATTTCTGTCGTTGTCAAGATTTTTTTTTTAATAAGGTAATTAATACCAAAAAGGCTGAATAAAATTGACGCTCAAAAAGCATGTTCACACCACACAACAAATCCGCTTGTATTCCTTATTTTCTAGAATTGAATCGTTTATTTCTGAAACCCCATAAGTCATCTGACTCTAATTTTACAGGAGACGAAAAAAACCTTTCGGTGAAAAAAAAATGTATGGGCT
>WYDE02066126.1:0-12103 GCA_009867175.2 Adela reaumurella
TACGAATAAATCTCTCAGAGATATTTAGTGAAAACAGAAAATTCTAGTACTCTCGAAAAAAATCTAATACTTTTAACATTATTTAGCACGCACATAAAAATCAAATCAAACATCTCAAATTTCCTTACTTTTGTAGTATTTCTAACAATATTCTCAATATGTATACCTACTCTTATATAATGGAATTTTCACTTGACACTCATTCTCGAACAATTCACTGTTTTCATTGTGTTCGATTTTTTTTATGATTCAGTCGTTGGCGATTTACTTACAATTATATTGTGAAATAACGCTGCAGAATATAACCATTTTGCATTCATTAAGACGGGGAATAACCTTTTCGAGGTCTACGGAGTAATGTACTGTATCATTATTCAATACATTGCTTTCCATTTGTCGTTTTTGTCTTCTTCATATTTTTTCTTGCCAAGACGTATCGCATGTGATGCTTTTCGAACTCTGCACATTCTTTGCAATTACGATGTCTGATTATGGATTATGAATTTTGTAAATTTAACATAACTCACACTCTTCATTTCCCAACTTTGCAAAAGATATATTCAGTTCTTATACAACATGATCATAAGATACCGAGTCTTCTGGAAGTGAATTTTCATTAATTCTAGGGAGTCTAGTTCTTAGTTTAAAGTGCGCTTGTGTGCACTAGCGTCTTTGCAATGTAGTATATTAGCGATAATCACAATCGTTCGCAGCAAATTAGGACGCATTTGCCACATGTGTCCAAGCAGCTTATTGAACCACTAGGTAAAAAAGGCACATTTGGTATATGCGTCCAAATAACTAAAAGGATTACTTAATTGTAAAGGCACATTTGCCACCTGCGTCCTAACAACTTATTGAATCACTAGATAAAAAAGTCACATTTCGTATATGCGTCCAAATAATTAAAAGGATTACCTAATAGAAAAGGCGCATTTGCCACATGCGTCCAAACAGCTTAGTGAATTAATAGTTTGCAAAGACGCAAGTGATCACTTACGCCTTACCTACTTAGTTCTGAAGACAATACGTCTTTTGAATGTCTGAGCTGATTGAAATTTGTCTAAAGAAAAGGACGCATCTATAAATGCGACCTTTTAACTTTTTACGTGTAGAAAATGCGTGTACTTGCGTCCTTTTTCGTTACAGTACCTCCGTGCACAGACCACCTAGGAAAATAAAAAAATTTGAGCAGATGCGCCTTTTTTTGGTGATCACGGCAATATATATAACTCAATTTCATAAAAAATTTTAGCGCCCTTTTAACTATCGGGGGCAGAATAGAAAACAGTTGTGCCAACTTAGCAACAAAAAAGAATTAGTTGATTTGAATTTGGAATTTGAATTAAATGATCAATTCCCGATACTTTTTGACTGAATATATGAATCGAAAAATTTGGAAGGAAGTTTCGGACGGGCCGCCCTTTTCTTTTTTTTTGTAATTTGACACGGATGGCTACATCACCTAATGCACCAGTTCTTCTGGTACCAGTGATGTCAGCCTTAAACACCTTGGTGAGTTATGTTGATGGTGAAATGTCAGCACTTCCCTCAATTCACAATTTACAATTCATAAGGGTCACGTTCACAGCACCCGTAACCGACGTGCATGTGAACGGATGTATGACGGTGGATGAAGCAAATTGTGTGTTTCAGGAATGTGTCAAATGGCGTTCAATTGTTTCTGCTTACCCCTCTGGGGAATAGGCACGATAGATGCTAGCATGTATTCAGAATTACATTATAAATTACGAAGTATCTCTTTCAGTATTGACGCCTTTTTTGGGAACAATTTTATTGTTGAAATGTTTAATCTACGTGAGAATTTATAACGCATTCGTCCGACGTATCCACCTATTAAAATTCCCACCTTTGTACACGCGCGTCTTCGCACAGCCAGACTAATTCTTCCGCGTATAATAATTCCAACGCCGCCCGCCCTAGTAGCTAGGCCTGGGCGGGCGGCGGCGCGGTGGGCGGAAAGGCTGGAGGGCGGCTTCGCCTCGCCTAGTCCGTATTAATATGATCACACATCCCGCCGCCGCTCACTTGAAGAATTTTTAATGCTATGTTTTAATTATTTCCCCGCCAGGGACGACCTTAGATTCACATTAGATATTTTTGGCTTTACCTCTAGTTGTAAATTATTAAGCCTCTTGCCGAACTGAAAATTACAGAAAGGGTGTAATGTGATGACTTATTTATGAAGCGCTGATTCAGTTATTTATAAGGGTTATGCGAAACGAGATTACCTTGTAAATAGTGTACATTCGTATGCGGCGCACGGCGGCGCCTCACCTCACCGCCGCCGTCGACTCGTTCCCTATTTCAGACTCCTGAAGGACTTTACAGTTTTAATTGATGCGAAAATTATGTTCAGTCAACGACTAACTTCGTCAAAAAGCTCAGGTTTTTTCAAATTTTGCTTTAAATATAAGTATAGATATTTATCTAAATCATATTAGAAAAATAACAACTAACATTTAGATTTAACCTCACGATTATAAACTACTTTAAAATTAAAAAAAAAATCACTTGACTCGCACGAGTTTTAAAATTACATCCTTTCCATCCTTTGCAGATATTTTATTCGCCCCACTGCTCGGTAGAGGCCACTATCATTTACATTGATATGATTTAGTCACACACTTCCACGGTAATCAACTGGCTTGTAAGTGGGCTTGCTCACGATGTTTTCCTTTACCGGAATTTCAGCAGTCATTTAGCGCAAGTCCTAAAGTTATAAACGTTTTTCTCCCAGTGGTGATCGAACCCGCTCCTCCCGCTTTAGAGGTGTGCTCTTGCCCGCTCGGCAAATCTGACTAAAAATGCGTACTGATACACTTATTGTATTTTAATAAAGTGCTTAAGTTCATGCTGCATTCGTTTAGGCGCCACTGGAGTCTTCTACAGCACTGCTGGGCACTGAGCACTCAGTATTTAATCATGTACTTCCACAGTAACAAACTGGCTCGGAAGACGTGTACATAACACTAACGAATTGAATGTGTCGCGGTGTGAGAGTATGCGTTCAATTATATTTAAAAAAAATTAAAAGTACTAACAATGCCAATAATATTACCGTCTATAGGAATCTATGTAACTACTACACACTTATAAATAATTGAGTAATAAATGATTAATTAAATACATTTATGTAAAGGGACCAATAAACATTAAAAATTATCTTTTCTCAATTTTGTAACTTGTACGCCTACGTCACATGCCAAAGGTATGTAGATTGTCAAGTTTTGGCAATAAACTCGCCTTTTTGTATCATGTATATTGTATAATGGTGTACAAATAAAGTTTAATACAATGCAATATAAACAAAACATGTCGACACGTTAATTATTTCCTTGTAAAAAGTTAGTTATTTCAGTATTGTTTGCACTTCAATAGAAAAGGAAAAGTGACAGCTGAAAAGGAAAATGCGACGGACCTTCCCATATAAACCCTATCCAGCTTAATTATTAATTAATTAAGGCCAGCTTAATTATTGTCTTTGACATTGGTTCCCCGGATTTGAACCCGGGCATTCTTATATGAAGACAGCGTGCGTGAGTGAAGACTCTTCTGCCCGAGTCCGTCCCGGCGTGCATCTACTTGACCGCGCGCCTCCTTTGCGGCCGCTTTCTTTGTATTTTGTTTCATTTCATGCAGAATTTAATTTCGTTTTCGAGAGCCGCACCCGGAATGATATTATTCGCAGCTGCCGCGCGTAATTCGGTTGTGTTGGCCGCGAGCGAGCGCGGTGGACATCGGACGCATACCTCGCGCGGTGACGGAGGCACCCCCGCCCGCCGCGCCCCGACCCGAGCGGAAACTATTTACATTTCTTTACTATCTGAGCTGTGCAAAGGTTTATCGAGGAGAGCGCAGTCTTAACTGAGCCCACGTGAAATAGGAAATTAGTGAAAACACATGCAGCCAATAAAAACACTCCTCGCGAAACCACGCTCAGAGAACTAAGGTAGCCTTAAGGCGGACAATAAGGTCTTTGTCTAATTTATTAACACGCCTTTTGAAGATCCCCAGGTCATATATAGGTGGCAGAAGCACACTCACCGGAAATACTTTTAATATTTTCGCTGTACGACGCAGGAACTATTTCGAAAAGCGATGCGTTCTCAGAAGTTGGGTGTCAACAACAAAATAATATCGATGCTCCGAGCGGGTCCGCCGAGTGTGGCGGAAATTAATGGGGGCAGTTTGGCCCGTTCCGTGATGATCGTGTGTGTATGTACGTGCGTACGTTCGTCCGTCCGTGCACTTGCTTCTCCAGAGAAAGATTCGCAGAGCGCAGATTTGGCCGTTTAGTTCCGTGGCGGCAAATGAAAATAATCGAAGGGTTAAGAGGGTTCAACAGGAACTGTGAGATGCGAGACTGTTGCTCAGATTGTGACTCAGTCATGTGATGTGAATACGGTAGACGCCCTGGATTCATTGGAGACAGATTACCGAAAGCCATGTAAATCAGAAAAAAATGTACAGCTGGAAAACTGATTGCAGTTGGCTAAAGAATAACCAAAAAAAAAACGTTCGCGTTTGTCTTCAAACATTTGTGCGGAGCCGCGAGTACAGCTAGTTATTCAGCCTTATAAGTCAGCCTTAATTGTTATTAATGTTTCTGAAATTTAAGAGAAGTTTAGTAAGAGTACGGTTTCTATAATATCAAATCCTGTTAGTCTACGTCCTCTATGAACACGAGTCAGTCTATGAACTATCAGCTGTCTGGGTAACATCATCAGCTGTTTGGCTCCGTCCGCTCCGTACTTTGGCACTCAGATATACTGGGAAAGCTTTTGATTGAAACAATACGAAACCGCCGTGCCAGCGTCTTCTTCATACGGCGAATTGCTATTGAGATTCAGAGGTGTAACGCAGCGTGCGTACTCGGAACACTTCGTGACGGGGCTCCAGTGGTTCCGAATGAGATTTTCTTTTTATAGGTTATTTAGTAGGTTTATTTTTAGTTTTTAATATTTTTATATATTAGTTAGTATGTACTTTTCTTAGTAAGGTTTATTTTCATTAGGTAGTTTTTTTTTATTGTATTTATTTATTATAGTTGTTACTCTTTACGTGAATCTAAAATTCAAGATAAATAAATATTAGGTCCTTACATATGAAATTGACGTTTTATATGGAAAAAGTAAAACGGAAAAAAAATTATGAAATTTTATATTTAATCAAACCAAGAATGTACCATTGTTATCTATGCACTTTCGCCATTTTATAGGTAGTTCATTAATTCCTTTGTTGAAAAAATTGTGGTAGCGAGAGTCAATAAAATCTTTGAAGGCGGTTTTGACTGCCTCAATCTGTTGGAGCAAGGTCCGGGCAGTATGGTCTACATATACTATATATACAGGTAACATGTAATACAAAAATAAAAATACACATAGAATATACATTCATATTATATAACACATATGTAATACCTAATGATAAATTGAAAAAAGCTATATTGTACAAATGTTATCAAGAAAGAATGTTTTAAGGAACGTTTAAACGAGTTTTGAGTCATAGAGTGCCGGAAAGGACGAGGCAGCAAGTTCCACAGACGGACAGACTGCATAACATAAACAATATCTTCATTATTAGTCCTAATTTAAAATTACAATTAAATCAGAATTAAGCCTAGCAGTATCAGAGTAATATTTTGGTTAAAAAAATGACGCCCTCTTTCCCCTCGGTAACCGAGACGCACGCACGCCCCTCGCGCCACTAAGTCACGTGATCTAGTCCCCGTCCGGAATCGAAGGCCGACCCCTCCGATCGCGACCCGGCTAATTCCTGTTTGATCCCGGATCCGACGTCGGCGGCGACTTCTCTTTGATCAATCAGTAGTAAAATTGTTTAAGAAGCCCCGATTAACTCTGATTAATGCGCTTATCGGCTGTTTGTGAATTTTAAAACATAGTAATTAGGTTTTAAATATGAATTGCAAAATTTTATACAAAACATGGCTCTGCTAAATATGTGTGCATGTACATTACTGTGAAACTTACTACGAATACCTACTAAAGTTAAGGCGGTTCCTAAACCTAAATTATTATTACTTTTTATAAAATTATGCGCGGAGAAATAAAGTTCAGAATCGTTTACTCAATGTTACGGTAAAAGTATTTTTATAAAAAAAAGTATTGCTTTTTTTTAAATGTTGTTACTTCTGAGCACTAGAACACTTTAAACTTCATCTTTTTGTGAACTTGTTGGATAATGGTGTAATGGAGAAAGTAGAGCATAATGTCGTTGAAAGATTGAAAAAAATATTATGTCATGTTTCGTCCATGAAAAGGTTATTATTTATTAACATCAAAATTAAGATATACACTCTACCTATAAAATAGGATTTTAAGAGTTTCAAATTTCTATGTGGTGTTCTCATAAATGTCAAAAAACTTGTTTGACTTAGGCCCTTTTTTAACTGGCTAGTCGGACATTTTATAACTCACTTTAATTGCGTATGCATGTTGTAGAATGCATACAGGGTGTCCCGAAAGTCAACGTCATCCTTTGGAGGGCTGATAGTCCTGCTCAGAGGGGTTATTCGTAGAATTCACCGGAGTTTATTTCACGTGAGTTTACATACAAAATACTCACCAAGTGAAAACTTTTCACCATTTTTGACAGTTCTCCTATACACATTGATTAGATTCTCTTTGATTTCTCACGCGAGGTGAATCCTACGAATCCCAGCTCAGGACTGAACAGAATATCACAAGATGACTTTGGTAAAAAATGGCTATGTTTCGAGATAATTCGTCGACTTTGACTTTCCGGACCTATGTATTTTTTTTTCTTTAATAAAACAGAGAAGAAACTATACATTTTTCAGTTTGTCATCACAGTTATGTATGGAGTGGACTTACTTTATTTGATTATATGAATTGAGGGATACGCTGACATGCCACCTACCTAATTCACCAAGGTGTTTAGGCTGACATCACTGGTACCAAAAACTGGATGCATTAGATGGTGTAGCCTTCCGTGTCAGTTTCCATAAAAAAAAGTATTTTTTAACCATTCCGTCTTTTTACGTTCTTACGTTCTTAAAAGTAATATATGTAAAAGTAACGCCACAGAATCGATTCCCCAGATAAATTAATTTAGAAACATGCAAAGCAAAATAACCGTTCAACGTATTGTCCGAAGCGGGATTCAAACCCGCGTCCTTGAGTATATTCCTCAAGGCTACATTGATGCGTATTTATAGCAGCACTCTTTACTACTCAACCAGATCTCTATCGATCGGAGTGCACCTAAGTATTTTTGCTGTACGAATATTTCTCCCATTTTCCAGCGAGCAGCATCATCGACCCGCCAATCATATTCTCATACGAGCACCATTCAGGATGTCGCGATATTCATCCCCGAGGGTCACCTAAAAGGGCGCCCTCAATTCACCATCCAAAACTGCAATCTCCGTTTCAGTCCGTCAAAACGGCCCCAGCCACTCGCCAATAGATGGCGCTCCTCGAAAGAGCGCGAGGTCAGCCGCCGACCACGGTTAATTATTCAGTTTTTAATTTACGAACGCCCGCGCCGCGTGATCGCAGCGGGCGGCGGCGCGGAGAGAGGGAGAGGGCGCTAGTAAAAATGTCTTACAATGGAAGCATCAAATTCATGGAAATTCGTGTATTACGGGAGCGATATGATTGTTCGACAGATTTTTGCGTGTCACGTCACCATTGAATACGTAGTACAAGATCCGGAATAAGAACGTACCGTACCTATGTACCATGCATGCATACCATCACGCCTCTTCCCCGGAGCCATTTGAGACGTGCTTCATACAAGGGCGCATACGGGTGCTGCGAGCTTGCCCTTTCCGTAAAAGGTTACTTATTTGGTTATAGTATGTTCGCCTAGGGCGGTCCCATTCGAACCTTCCTTCGACGTACGATTCATATATTTGTTTAGTAATACTCTCACCATTTTCTTTCCATGTGCCAAACCATCTAAGCATACCTTCCTCTATTATTGTCGCTGTCTTCTTTCAATCCATATTTTTTTTCTCTTACGCATTCATTCTTCACCCTATGTTTCAAAGATACACCCATTAACATACATATTACTACAATTCGCTGGATACACGATATATTTTTAAGGTCCCGTCGCAAAAATTGCAAAAAGGGACCTTAATGGAATCGCTCGGTATCTGTCTCTCTGGTCTGGATGTCACAAAAATTTTGTGAGTCGCATTTTCTTCAATATCAAAAACTTGTCCAAAAATTCTGAAAAAAAACGGGTGCTTTGTATTGTATTATATTGTAATGTTTATTCGTCATCCATAGGCTGCACTCAGATTTGTCATATGTTTACATTATTATTACATTTGGCCAGTTTGATTATCTCGTGTAAATATCATATAGATTTGCCTTCGTAAATTGGTGTATAGGGTTTTGGATTTTTGTTTTTCCGTGCTTAGATTGCACGTAGCTATACAATATGTATACTACATTAAACATACAAATTCATAAAACTTCGAAAAATTATTCAGCCCAGCCAGGATTTGAACCTGGGTCTCCGGCTATAGATGCCGGAGCGTTAACCAACTTCACCAGCAGGCTGACTGAACAACTCATCGATATTAATGAATGGTTTCATATAGGTGTTTAAACGGAACTCCACGTTCAGGTCTACACGTTTACATGAGTCAACTATGAACTGTAAGCTGTCGTCACTAAAGTCGTATTTAGCATAAGACAATATAAACAAACCTTTGAGTTTTTGTAAATTTTAGATTTGCTAATACACACGCTAGTGCGACCCGTAGTGCGACCCGCCCGCCCGGGTCGCACTAGCGTGTGTACGCCGCGCATTACCCGCCCGAGGCGTTAACGTGCATATCGTATCAGCAGCTATCTGTCGGCGCTCCGGCTCCTAACGAGCTGATGCTGCTGAGCTGCGCCCGTGCCTAAGCTATCTATGCTGTATGTTCGTTACGACTATATTGAACGACTCAACACTTTCAAACCTCTTCGATGCATTTCGTTGTAGTGTTTGGGCAAAGGGCCTCGATTCCGCGCTAAACTTCCTTTTACTCTACTTAATTCAAGGAATTGTAAAGTACAGAGTATTTTTGCTATAATATGCCCTAAAAAAATATTTTTATTTTATTTATTTATGTAACTTACCCCCTGGGCAGTGGCGTTGATATATTTTTTTTTTAATTAAAAGATTTCTCCTTTTGATTTATGTATTGTTTTTTACTTATTTAAAAAAATAATCATTGTGAATTTATGTTATTAGAATGTGTAAAAATGTGTGGGCGTGAATTTATGTCTTTTGGATGTGTAAGCAATAGTTTAGAAAACGATATTTAAGCCGCGTGAGCGACATGCGCAAAGATTCTAAATGTACGGAAAATTCGCAGGTCTTTTTACGGCAGGAGCCTCCAAACTTTTTCAGCAAAGGGCTATATTTTTATATATCCGATGCTTCGAGGGCCAGATCAGTATTATTGTTAACAAATATTAAATATCTACAGGTTAGGACACTAAATATATATAGACTTTTCTGCTTAACAGAAGGCGGACTTATTGCCGGAGGCAATCTCTTCCAGTCAACCTTTATACACTACAACACATTCGTATTGTTAGCGTATAGGTTTCCTCACGGTGTTTTCCTTCACCGGGGTGCATTGTAATTTTGCACACAAATTTTAACCGCGATTTTAAAATCCGGAAAAATTGTGCGCATACCAGGTCTCGAACCCACAACCTCTTGAGTAAGAGGCGAGCGCTAACCAAGAAATCGGCCCGCAGGTCGTAGTTCGGAGGTCGTTGATTTAGGGTAAGAGTGGTTGTAATGATTATATTACACGTGCGGTGAAACAGTTATTGTATGGAAGCTGATGTGTTTGAGCTTGACCGAGTATGGGCAGTGATGACTAGAACTGTTGACACAGTGAACCTGTGATGATTGAGTCGAATGTGCAGTGGGTTAATGGTTCAAGCATAATGTAATGTGCGATGCAGTATTTGCCTTCCAAAATGTGCACGCAATCATGTTGCTCTACTCTCTTTTGCACCTTGAGTATGGCTGGAGTATGTAGCGATTGATTTGCGTTAGCTGGATGTATGATGAAAGAGGTTTTGGGGCATGGTTTTACAGCGTGGACGGCGATATGATGTGCTTCCTGTGGCTCATGCGTGTACGTTCTATTGTGGTTGTGTGGGTTTGTGTTCCTTGCGCGGGTTTTCGTGTTTTATCCATGTACCATGTGACATTTTGAAAACTTCCGGCTCTTCTCGTGGTGACTTTATCGGATTGTTCCGACGTTCCGACTAGCTACGAGCATAGCAAACGTTTGCTATGCTCGCAGCTAGCGGACGTCTCAGTTACCATGAACAGGACGCTCTGTTCGAAACTTTGGAACAATCCGATGAAGTCGCCGCGAGAAGAGCCGGAAGTTTTCAAAATGTTGTTCAGCAACCGTGGTAATTTGAAAAGTATTGCGTGTTACATGTGGTTTAACCAAGCTACTAGGCTTTTTGGTTTTACGAATATGTTTTGCATAATTAAAAAATTCAAATTCAAATATTAATATAATATTTTTTCGAACAATATAAAATTATGAACAACTGAAGAGAAAAGGGACTAGGTACAGCGCGTGTTGAGTAGGCAAGGCACGCTAACCTAACCCAGAATTTGTTCTAGCCCTTTTTTTTATCCATCGTACATCAAGAAGGGCATCACAGTCGTTGGCAAAGAAAATCCATAGAATTTTCCAAAACAAAACGGGTTATGCGACAGCACCAAATGGAGCAAACGAATTCAAACGTTTTTTTCTAACGCGCCAGCTCACAATCGCTGTGTGTCCAGCCTCAATAAATCGGTGTGGATATGATGAAGCGTCGAATATGTGCGGACAGGCGCCGGCCACTCGCACAGTACCGCACGACAATAAACGGAAATCACACCATAAACAAGGCAAAACAAAAAGAATCCAGCTGCGCCCTTTACCGACTCGCGCCGCCACCGTTTGTGCCTTAAAAACTCGCCTGTAAAGTTTATTTTCTATCCCCCTTGTAGTATCCCATTTCTGATGTGCGATCCGCAGAGTTCAAACGCTTCGGATTTTCTAAATGCATCTTTAGCCGTAATTCACAGACTTCAAAGTTCATATTCGCTCAACTCCATATGACCTCACTTCTGGTGTCAAAGTAGAACGTAAATTTGAGTTCAGCGTATACGGAATAAGGTCGGAAATAAACTGAAAGAAAAGAGTGAGTGACAGTTACAAAAAGCTATGCAGTTGAGGGGGGTGCTCTTGCAAGTCTTGTTGCACCGTATCGCTGACCGGGTCAAATTGGTTTTTCCGAGGCGATAGCTCGGCGTGTGTTCTGACGCCGCGCCGGATTGCGGTGCGGTGTCGGTGTTGGGTGCGGCGGTAATGCGGAACTGTTCGTTGTCCGTCTGTCCAGTGCATTCGGAAAGGGTTATATGAGCTTTGTTGTATGAAATTAGCATTAAGAAGTACTCAATGGCATTATGTGAATGACTATTAAGACTCTTGTGCAAAGCATAATTTAGATTAATGTTACGTAAAGATAGGTGTAACCAAATTATTATTTGAGGAAAATGTACTTTCATGGCACCTAGTGTCAATTGAACTTACAACGCGGCGCATACAAAAGTATTTCATTGTTCAAAAAATTTACCGTTTTCAATCATGCTTCCGGATTGACCGTATTCTGTAGTGTTTTGTCTTTGTTGTTCAATTATACGTTCATTCCGGTAAAAATTACTCTCACCGCACTATTGGCCCTTAACCTATTGCAATAACACGGATGTCAAAGTTGAAGTTTAGAAAATCTTTTCATTTAGGAAAATGAAATCCAAATGAAAAATTGCAAAAGTTCAAATTGCGTTAATTATGTACCTGCAAATAATACCGGCAAGTACGTAACTATTCTTTGCACTATGAAAACATTACGTGAGTTGGTGAACATCTCATTCTATTCTTAAATCCTTTTTTTTTTATAGACAATTAGCACGGGTGGCTGTGCCCAAAACTTCCAAAGAAGATCGGACACAGCCAATGACACCACTCCTCACGAAACCACGCTCAGCGAGGCGCCATGCCAGC
>WYDE02066237.1:0-12101 GCA_009867175.2 Adela reaumurella
CTGATATGGCACCTACCTACATAAGTCACCAAGGTGTTTAGGCTGACATCACTGGTACCAGAAAACTTGTTCATTAGTGATGCAGCCATCCATATCAGTTTCAATTTAAAAAAAAAGTGAATCGTTTACTACTGTCGCGCCATCTCATTATAATTCTCTTCATCTAAGCCTGCCAGTACTGTAGACGTATAAGGCCACACCACAATGGCCCAGTGGCATCAGTGGCCGTTTCGCCACCAGAGTAATGTCTCTTCGTTATGCTGGAGCCGGCCTCCTAGCTCTAGACTTCTATCAGAATGCTCTATGACGCTCGTTGACGTCGTCCACTGCCTCAGGTTATGGCGAATCGCCGGCAATATTCCTACTTGTCACGACTGCTTTATGTTTGTTGTCGCCGGCTTTTCCTTCTTTAGAATCGGTTTCGATACGTCAGCGGTCTTGTAGATCGATCTAGAGTTTGTTTACTGTGTCAAGGCTTTTAATAAATCGTCATTATCTGACAATTGCATCTGACAAGACGTGGTTATGTTGTCAGAAATCAGAGCATTGGCTATACCGTAAGTGGACGCCTGTTCAATCACAGTAAAAGTAATTTGATGATAATATCCGTAATCGATTCTGCGAACGCTACTGCCGCTAGCAAAATACTTGGTAATCATTTAAACAATCATTCACTTGGGTATATTTGAAGCAATAGTGCCTTTGAGGTAAATAATATCCATATCCAATATCCATACAGAAGACCAGGCAGTGGATCCGTAGGGTCTTACCGTCTTACTCAATTATTAATAAGCAAAGCCCTGTAAGGATTAAAAGGATTTGTAAGGAGCTGTAGAAGTCTTCCGATGCTCATCCAGGTGTAGCCCTGACTTTGAAATTTAAACTTGTACTAAT
The DNA here is from genome assembly GCA_009867175.2 of Adela reaumurella. NCBI lineage: Eukaryota > Metazoa > Arthropoda > Insecta > Lepidoptera > Adelidae > Adela > Adela reaumurella. The sequence continues at coordinate 895 of WYDE02066237.1, forward strand.
GCCCTTGCTTACCATCCAGGAAGTAAACATGTGGGCAGAATGCACAAAGAGTCTAGTGATTCTAGCGTGGGATGCGCCTGCGCAGATTATCACGCTGCTACGATCCTTATTGAAGCTGGCAGTAGGCACAATACTAACAATAACATCGTTGCGACTACTTCCTAGCTTTCTTAAGCACATATGTAGAACGAGGTATATGATTTGAGTCTAGGTAAATGAGGCATTGTTTCTTTCTGATACGCTTCCACTTTTCTGCACATCTTTTTAGAAATACCGTCCATGGCCATAACAGCGACAATACTTACCTAGAACTAGTTCGTTTCTCTCCAATTGTTTCTTAGTCGGTGTAATAATAATAATCGCTGTTAATACAGCGATTCAATGCCTTTTATTTATCTAGTTATCAAATTTACGAATTTTTCCTGCAAGGGCTCTTCGGAGATTGTAGTTAATTGAAAGGCCAGATATCGTCCTACCGATAAGGTCTACTTACAATGTTGGTGGAAGAGAAACGCGTGCCCGCGGCACGGAGGCTGTCTACTTCGTAACGCACGCGGTGCCGGTGCCGTGTTGGCATGGTGGTGTTGAGTTCCGTGCCCCAACACCATAGTTCACTACACTGTCACGCTTCCTGTTACAGGCTAGACAGATTGTGGGAAAGGTGCTGAATGGAGGCATTTGATGTGTTTTACTGATACTGATATTGAAATTTTTTTGGTAAGGATTCTCTCTTAGCATGGTAATATCAAGCTTACCTCAAAATGTTTAACTCGTACAACTTTGTCCATCAAACACTTTCTTATATACGATTGGCAGTGCCAGAATTGGAAAGGATCTTTCATGAACTCACTGTGCACAGCCAGCTTCCTCAATCAATCTTCCCCTTCCCGGAGGTAGGTATAAGCAGAGCTAATCTAGCGCCATTTGACGCGCTCCTGTATACGTCCATGGCTTCATCCCCTGTCATTGGCCATACATCCCTTCATATGTTCGCGTTTGATTGTTTGTTTGTTTGTTTTTTATGTGTTCAAACCATCTGAGCATACCTTTCTGAGCATTTCTTTCGTATATGTATTCCTCATCCTATCTTTCAAAGATACACCACATTCTTTTTTATTTTTGCAGCCATTTTATTCGCCCCACAACTGGGTACAGCCCTCTCATTTATATGATATGAGAAGATTTTAGTCACACACTTCCACGGTGACCAACGCTTGGAAGTGGGGTTCCTCACGATGTTTTCCTTCACCGGAGAGTCAGCGGCCTTTAGCATAAATTTTAAAGTTATAAATATTGTGCTCTCAGTGGGTATCGAACTCACACCTCCCGCTTGAGAGGCGTGCTCTTTCCCCCTCGGCTAATCTGACCTCACACCACACCATATACACCACATATCCGCCTAAAATTCCACATATCAATCGTATTTATTCTACTTTCGTGTCGCTTCTGCCATACCAAAGACTTGCTACTACGTGCATAAGTAACGGATCACGGAAATTTCTGCGATGCCGTAAATGCAAAGACCATAAATGGTTCCATCCAAAGACTCGGATAGCCGGATGTGTCGTCAGAAACTAGCCTGGGTAAATTTTGCTGAGTAGACAATGACTAAGGATGTATGGTATTGTTGCAGGCCAAGTCTGAGGAGCAGCTGGCGACGGAGCAGGAATGGCTGTCGGGCGGTCGAATGTGGCTGGCGCACCGCGGCGGCTTTACTGCGGTGCGGCGCGAGGCGGACGCGGAGTGCGGGCGCGCGAGGGTACGCGTGCTGCAGACCGGCGAGCTCATCACAGTCGACGAGGACGATCTAGAGAAGGCAAGCTTACGGAATTACTTACAACGTTCGAGGTCTAGGTAAATATTATGTATAAAACAAGTTGCGCAGTTAATGCAGTCTAAGTACATAGGTATCTCTCGACATTGATGTGAGCAGCTCTGCTCTGACTGCTGAGCGAATGACAGTTCTAGCAGTATGTATCCTGCCATCTCATTAGTAAATGAACTTACTGACGGCAGTGCACAGGTAAACGGAGCGTGGTAAGACCACTCGTCAGGTAGCACGACGGCTTCGGGTGCGTCGGATGCGAGCATTGGTTCCGCATCGCTGGAAGCCAGATGTACAGCAGTGGACGCAAAAAAGTGGACTGACTGAAAATATAATCGAGCTTCCTAAAATCTTGCAGCAGCCGATTTAAACCGAAAGTGTTATTTATTACAGTGCGTACTTGTATGTCTAATCATCACTATAAGAAGCGTTGTTGTTGTGCAGGCCAACCCACCGCAGCTGGAGCGATGCGAGGACATCGCGGGACTACGCTGCCTGAACGAGTGCGGCGCGCTGCACGTGGTGCGAGCTCGCTTCGCGGCTGGCACGCCGCACGCGCGCGCCGGCCACGCCCTGCTGGTGCTCGGACCGCCCAGGAAGAACGCACCCATTTATACAGACAAGGTGGGGCTTTGTAACGCCTTTAAACACACATGCACAACAACTAACACGTTTCATAGTTGGGATTTTCAAGAGTAGGGTAAATAAGCATTTGTAGAGTCGGCGTGGTGCTCGACCACTTGCTGTTTTTGCCAATGCTGCAAGTGCGACTGGAGTCAACCATCGACCGACTATATAAAAAACGTGTTTACTTTAAATAATTTTGATCCAATGTTCGAACCGTGAGAAACCCTGTATTTAACAACGTAGGTAATAATGTTTTTACCAAGAATTCATAATAAAATATTTTGTCATACATTATATGTAAAAGTAATGCAGTAACAAACCCTTCATCATTACTCATACGCAATGAGCTACGCAAAGCTATACACTTTTTGACATAGGGTGATTTACATTGTCTAAAGCACTTGAGAAATCAATGAACAATTGAAATCAAACGACAATTTAATTCTTCAGTGTAATACATACATTTTTTAAGGTTCTCCTGGTGATTGAAAGGGGTTTTAAAGATTTGATGAGGACTGTGCGTGTTATGTATGATATTTGACGTGTTGCAGGTAGCCTCCATGTTCCGGGGCTGCCGGGTGGAGGACATGCCGCCTCACGTGTACGCGTGTGCGCAGGCCGCGCATCGCTGCATGCTGGCTGCGCGCAGGGATCGAGCCATCGTCTTCATCGGCAGGTGAGTACACTACAAACGCAGAGGCTTATCTAAATTATAGAATCTGCTACATTGAGAGGGAGGAATTTGGTTAGTTACACCGTGAAACCTCTCACGCTAATGAAGAGGACAGGGGTTGATGTGTAAACATTTGGCAATTTAATTTTCTTTATGTAAATTTAATTTTTCTAGTTTGTGATTTTCCTGTTAGTCATTGTCTTCATTAGGACAGTCATTGCCTGCATTGGTATAGTCAATGTCTAGATTGGGATATTCATTGTCTACGTTGAATAGACTTTGTCTACATTAGGGTATTCATTGTTTACATTGAATAGACTTTGTCTACATTAGGATGGTCATTGTCTACATTGAGATAGTCATTGTCTATATTAGGATAGTTATTGTCTACATTAGGATAGTTACTGTCTACATTGACATAGTCATTGTCTACAATAGGATAGTCATTCTATACTTTGGGATAACTTAAGAATAGAAGACGCAAACTTACAGTAATAGTCGGCCCTACGCCGATGTGCACAACTAAACGAAAAGTTTAGTTGTGCACATCGTTCGATGCTGAATTTCTCATCCTGCCCTACTACCGGCGTAATATCACTCGAGTGAGTGAAGAGATTTCAGCCAATCGTATGCGTTAACGCACTCGAGATCACTCGACACTCCCCGTCTGATTGGTTGAAATCGTGGCGATGTCGCTTCACTCGCTCATGTGATAATAGCACGGTAGACCCCCTGGACACAACGCTTATCTACGCAGAGACTAGAGTCTAGCTGGCTAGAGTATAATCATGTAGGTTTGATTAAAATTAATCGTGCGATTTGAATCTAATTAATAATTGTAATGGAAGTCTTGTTGAACATTCAAAACGCATAAACATTATCGTTGCTTCCGCCCCGGCCGCCGCGACGAGCCGCGCCTCGCCGGCAGCCCGCGGGCGGCGCGCGTAACTATGAGATAGACGAGCACAGATTATCAATTATTATCTTACAAGAAAGAGCCCGTATCCAACCGGAGTTGGTCCTTCTCCGAACCAGTCCCCGTCTCTTAGGAACTTATTATACTATGGGCGGGTATATAGTCTCATCGTTTCGTCAGTTCGGTCTATGTCCGCGCAAAGGGTTTCCTCGGTTTGATCTCAACGAGTGACCCTGAAAGAGAATCGAAAATTGTGGACGTAACCATTTCATCCCGTGGCATGAAATCATTTGCCAAAGTATTAACGTAGAGACGCGGCGTAAACGTCATCCGGTAGAAGGTGAAGTAGTGCACGATGTTAACAAATTTGTGTGCCGTGCATCATCGGCGTAATCGGCAATTACGGCGTGAATTTATGCGGGACGGGTCAAACATGCCAATCGCGATCATCACTTTCCTTTTGTTAATTCTCTCACGCAATATTGGAAGGAGGGAGAGATGATGACCGTGTCTGGAGGTTCCAGAGTCCGTATCTTCTTTTTCTGCTGAGCCATCTGTTCTATCTAGCTCGCCATACATAGCAACAAAAATTATTAATTTCGCCGATCATACAGTACCTAATGTTGGATACCCCTGCTTTAGATATAAGGCACAGCATGTCATGCTCAATCGATTGAGACATGTTTTTCCATAAAACTGCATACCGCATCACCGAGATATTATCTACAACACACAATCCCAATATTCAATCTCATTTAATTACAAACCTATAAAGCGATGCGAGATATTCCCTTATGAAGAGCGCCATAGGCCTCCTAGTTAATAGATAATATTAAAGATTGTTATCACGGGCTGGTCGTCCAATTAACTAAGTAGAGGAACCGGTCGTCCATATAACTTGAAATTACTATTTTTAGAAGCATTTTTTATGTAAATGAGCGGCCATAGAAAGTTTAAAACAGGGACAATGTCGGGTCAAATGCATTGGTTAAGCGTTAATGGATGTCTGTTGTGGCTTAGCTTAGGCACTTAATTATGTATGTGTGGAAGTGTTACTATGATAGATGAATTGGAATTAAAAAAGTATACGGGCTTGAAGTTTTTAAATAGAGCATTATCTGTGCCACAAAAAAAATATTTTTTTGCTATTACACCAAACTTACTCATTTATTACTAACCGTTGACTTGGAATCATGAAATTTGCCAAAAAGCAAGTACGCACAGCACAAGATAAGGAAAAAATCTAAAAATCATTTATTTGTAGTTTTATGATATAAAAGCATTTTTTGTGATTACAGCAAACTTGCTCTTTAAATCCCATGGGGTACTTACCATTGACTGGGAATCTTGGTAAAAAACAAATAAAGAAGAACTTACAGGACAAATTACGGAATATATCCAAAAATAATTGATTTGTAGTTTTATGATATAAAAACATTTTTTTTCGATTACAGCAAACTCACTCACTCACAAAACCTATGGGGTACTTAGTGTTGATTTGGCAAAAAGCAAGGACTCACAGCACAAGGAAAATATCCAAAAATCGTTAATTTTTTGTCATGGAAATGTTGTTTTATCCCTATACATTTTTTTTGGGATTACAACAATCCACTTCTCAAAACCTATATGTAGAGTACTTTCAGTTAACCTTACATCATGAAAATGGCAAAAAGCAAGCATAAGTAAATGCAAAAGAGCATTTTTCTGAAAAGTGCTACCTTGTGTTTTTGACCTGGCCCCTGATTTTAAAAATTCATTTCTCAAAAAATTACAAACCTATATTAGACTTAATGATTTCAGGTGGTAGCAAATTTAACTGTTTATTAAAAAATATGTAAACAAGTATATCGAGTAATAATAATATCTATCAGTATGTTTAATTTTGTTAAGCGTACGCCCCAATTTAATAGTGTCCAAGTGAAAAAAATTATAATGTTATTGGTGATTTTATATCTAATACGCCTGATTATGAGCATTCCTACACTTATTTTTTTATAAATATTGAAATTAATTTTTTATAAAGTATCTCAAATTAAATCGAGGTATTTCGAGGATCAGTGGCCACATTTCCACGAAAGTAGTGTGGTTTGAAAAAAAAATTATATTTCATAAAAATGTTGGGCTCGCTTCACTCCCCGAGAGATATAATAGGTATTATAATAGGTATTTAACATTCAATTCATTCAAAGGCACCACCCTTATAACTTTTACTCACTTCTCCCAAATATTTCATTAAAAAATTGGGGGCGCTCGCCCAATGGTGTCCTTACATCTCAATAGTGTGGTTCCGTTCAACGGCACAAACCCTACGACACATACGATTAAAGTGCAATCACACAAACATCTTCGATCTACCCGTAGACGTTCAGATTAGCTGACATTCACTCTCCTTCACCGAGAAGTGTAGAGACAAAATGTTTCTACTCTTCTCTCTTTCTTCTCTTAGACAAACTATTCTCTATCTCTATCCCTGATGATTTTCACTACTTCCGAATATTTCTTAAATAATTTCGGGCTCATTTCCCTCGCTCAACGGTGTGATTACATCTCCATAGTTTGCTTCCTTCCAAAGGCACCACCCTGACGATATTGACTTCTCCTGAATATTAAGTAAAAATTCTTAGGCTCTTCGCTCGCCCAATGACAACTTATTGTCTTTGTTCCAACCAGAAATTTTTCAGTTGGTCGGAGAAAGAAACTAGGTCTACATAATTTTTTTATAATACCAATGAAGCATTCATAAGCATTTTAGCATTCAAAATGATTTATCAAATGTTTTCCTTATTACAGATCGGGGTCCGGCAAGACGACAGCTATGCGGCACTGCGTGTCGTACCTGGCGACCGTGTGCGCCACGCCCGCCACCAAGCTCACTCCGGAGCGCTTCGAGGCCGCCTTCAAGTGCATGGAGGTGTTCGGCAACTGTCGGTCAGTCATACATATACTCTATCTAGTCCTCTCTTCCTTCACCCACATTGTTGATGCTCTTCCGCCCGCACCTGCGTCCTTCCTGTTCGACCCCTTGCACCGCTTCTCGCCCCTTTTCCTTCCTCCCGTCTGCCTGCAAGTCATGTTCGATCTGCTTTTGCCGCTTTCCTCTCAGATGCGTCCGCGCTTTATTAATTCCCCTCCCCTACCCGGATACCCATCGCGCGCCTCCGCTGCTTGAAGCACAACTACGCCTTCCAGCATCCCTGAGTCACATTGCTTAAGCAATATTACTTACTAGCTTGTTGACGCATTCAAACATTGCTTGGCTCCGGTACTCCAAGTTCTGGTTCCTTTAATGTATCGCGTTTTGACCCTTTCTTGCGTGTTGGATGTACTTTGTATTTGAAGACCTTAACTTCCATCGTCTCCACCGAAACTAAGGCTTATTGCATGTGTGTAGGTACCTGGTGCTCATTAGAGTCGTGAATGTTTGCAGATCGGTGTCAAATGGGAACGCGTCGCGGTTCGTGTCGCTGGTATCGCTGGACTTCGACAGCGGCGGCGCGCTGGTCTCCGCCTCCGTACAGACTCTGCTGCCGGATCTGAAGCCGCCGCACGAGAACACATTCCACTCCCTTTACTGGTGAGATCTACTTAATACAACTCTAAAAGTCATTCATTTACCGACAGACAACGCACAACGTAAACCGCTTGGTCTAGAATCTTCAAATTATGCACAGGTGCTCCTTTTGTGACCTAGTTGTACACAAGGATTTTTGAAATTTCACCCCCTAATGTGGCTGAATAGTTTGTATGCAAGTTCTTCATTTTTTAAGTTAGATTTAGTTTAGGCTTCTCTTTATAAATAAAAGTGAGCTGTATTAACTATTCTTTTTAAAATCATCTCGTAAGGGAGTTAAATAGGAAATGAAAATTTGTGTGAAAGATTCGTAATTTTTAAAGTTAGAAATATATAAATTGGTGTTAAGGCTTCTGTTTATACATACAATTCAGCTGTATTAGCGATTTTTTTAAATTCATCACTTAATGGGGTTAAATAGGGAATGAAGATTTGGATTTAGGTTCAAAAGAGTTAAATGCGCCAAGGTTTTCCTAAGGGTCTGATAGTGGTAGGGGTAGGGCAGAGGTACGGGTAGGGGAAGGGGAAGGGGTAGGGGTAGAGTAGGGGTAGGGGAAGAGCAGAGATAAGGAGATAGGGGTATGATAGGGTAAGCGTAGGGTGAGGGTAGGGTAAGGGTAGCGTAGGGCTTGGGTTAGGGTAGGCGTAGGATAGTCGTTAGGGGTAGGGTAGGGTAGAGGTAGAGATAGGTTAGAGAAAGGGGTAGGGTAAGGGTACAGTAGGCGTAGGGTATGCGTAGGGTAGGGGTAGGGTAGAGGTAGGGGTTGGGTAGGAGTATGGTAAGGGTAGGGGCGGGAAAGGGTACGCTAGGGGAAGAGGTTGTTTATTGGTAGGGGAAAGGAGAGAGTAGGGATCGGGAGGTGGCGGTGGAGGATAATATACCGCGGTTGGAGCCGCCTGCAAAAGCTAGAATGAGATATACATTTTCGAAACTGTGTTTTTTGTGTTTTGAATTTCGAATTCATTAATTGCCATTTTTGAAAAATAAAACCTCAACAAATGAATAATCACAAATTCGGCATAGAACCTCTTTCTACATAATTCCGGTCTTCACATATGAATGAAGCCTACTCATTGTACAAATAAATGGAAGGATAAATGTCCGTGACAATTAACTGTTGAAGTGACAACACTTCAACAATACATAGATGTTGCATAGACTGGCACATGTTCAATATTAGCGCCAATTTTGACACATCCATATATCATATGGTAATTGTGGCGTAGGAGAGGGGCACGTAACGTAACGCCGAATGTCCAAGAGCAACAGCTGTAATTTCAGAGATACACAAGATACATAAGTGTGCGTGCGCTAGGCAGCGACGCTGGGGTATGTACGAGTATATGCCTATAGATAGATACTTTGCGCTAATAAATAATACATGGACTCACACGCGATTAGTGTCCGACGGAATATTCGCAAACAGCTTTCGGACTTTGGCTATGGATCCAAAACTTATAAGCCCGACCAAGAAATTGAAAGAAAAGTGGCTACAAATCAATTTGTATTCTTCGACATAGTCTCCATCAATGTCAATGCCCTTTTTCCACCTGACCTGCAAATTGTTTATGCCTTAAAAAAAAAGATCGTTAAAATACTCATTTACTGTGGCTATCTGACTGGTTCTATGACTTCTTCTTGAATGGGCCCATGGAATGCTCTTGGTGAAGCCATTAATATTTGTGAACGAAAGTATGTTCATAGGAGCCCATTTGCCGATTCGCCAATTTGACCGCAGAAGGATCCCATGGTTTGATCTCAAAGAAAAATTGTAAACAGCATTTCCTTGTGACTATACCCTATCCATGGCCCCGATCAGGTCACAATAGATCTGACTAGGTCGCAGTGGCAACTGGGCTCCTGAACCCATACTCTTACAACAAATCCATGGCCCCGAACCCTGTTGTTTTTCAGTCTGGTGCACGGGTGCGACGGGCGCCTCCGCCGCGAGCTGCTCCTAGACCAAGTGGCCCCCAGCGCCGTCAACCCCTACGTGTGCGCGCCGGAGCCCGGCCGCGACGCTCCCGCCGAGTTTGCCAGTCTGCAGGAAGCTCTCTCGCAGGTCGGCGTCGCCGACAAGGAGAGCAGAGTGCTGTGGCAGGTGCTGGCCGCGATATGCCACCTGGGCTTAGCCGGCGTCACCAGAGGTGGGTCTTCTTGAAGGCTTCCAGATCTATGTTGTTTTTCTTCTCTTTATACTAAACCAGTACCAAAGCAGGGGTGTGATACAACGCTATGAACTCTTCTCTTGCCACGTCTATGTCATGCTATGGCATATTATTTATTAGTTAGATGGCATCCTCATCGTATATTCAATCTTGTGGTGTGGAAAATGTAATTTATCAACAATCACATAAAACTATTTTTCATAGAATAGTTTAAGCGTCTTAGTGCTATATATAGTTTTGCTCGTACAAGGCGCATAATGTATATTGACAGCGCCGACTGGATGTGCCCTGAAGTACCAGTTTGGTGACGCGGCGTGCGCGGAGCGAGCGGCGCGCTTACTCGGCGTGGCAAGCGACGAGCTGAGTCGAGCGGCCTTCAGCGGCGCTGTCGGGCTCCCCTCCGCACAGCAGCCGCAGCCCGCACCTAGGAACAACCTCAGGTAGCACCTGCCCATATTCACAGTTTTAAATCTTTTCTCGTTTTTGCTTTGGAATTCGAAGCAAGAGGACTACCAGCGAAATCACTCTATAGTCTCTTTAAGAATCTTGGCCTGCCAAGATCGATGCTAAGCTCATGTATGGAGAACGTACGTGCGTGCGTACGGTCTCCATTTCACCCTTAAATTGTATTACAAAGGAAACTTTTTCGCAATTTAAAGTTTTATATTACAGATCATGAGTTGGCACGTTATACCACTCTAGCGCATTTAATAGTAACTCGTGGCGCACTGAACGGAGGGGTTTTCAAAGTACTACCAAGTGGCAGTTATTTGTCTCTCATTCTTTCTTGCATCTTTAAGACACTCAGTCAGCAAAGAATTGTGTTCGAGACATCCTGAAACTCTTGGGAGAAATCCCCTTCTGATATTTCTTCGGCAAGTACAAGGAGGGCTGCATGCACCGGACTTTGCACTTGCCGCAGACCTGCCTCAACTTCGCTAAAATTCGAATCTACGAGGATGATAACGACCCCGATGATCCTCCGAGTAGTAGAGAAGCCCGAGCCTGTCAAATTACTCCAGCCACTTCCTTCAATCCCGGAATATGGCCACACACGAAAAAATCAAAACTTATAGCTCTTTCAGTTATTAATGTGAATTTTTTCAAAGTCAAAGAAAGTTAACATTTTAACAAGAGACGACATCAAGAAACATAATTTTAATAAGACACATACATACATACATACATATCCCGACAATCGGTGTAAGCAGAGCAATCGTTGTTGTGCAGGAAGCACTTGTGCGTGTAAATATACTTTCCCAGTGTTAAACACTATTCTATGCATTTTTCTTTCGTCACATTCGAGCTTCAACTTTTGTAAATTTAATACGCAAATAAAGACTGGTTTATGATGGACACCCTTTTCTACTGCCAATGGGCCCGGATATGTTCGGTGAAGCCATTGAGTGCTGAGTTCAACACCTTC
>WYDE02066347.1:0-12098 GCA_009867175.2 Adela reaumurella
GTGCGGAGTGTCCTGCTCGTCCTTCCCCATAACCAGGTATGTGCCCTTCATGGTACCCAGCCGCTTCATTTGTTGGTTGACCAGAGGTTGTAAGTGTTCTAGGTCCCTGCGAAATGAACTATAAGTGTTCTAGGTCCCTGCGAAATGAACTATAAGTGTTCTAGGTCCCTGCGAAATGAACTATAAGTGTTGACCAGAGGCAACATATGATTGATATACAAAAGAAACAGTGTGGGTGACAACACATATCCTTGTGGTACGCCGGCGTTCACTGGCATGGCGTCCGAAGAGCAACCAAACACTAGGACCTGAATGCTACGCCCTTGTAGGAAGATGGCGCGGTTTGAAAATACACGTGTGTATGTTATTATGAAAACAAGCTATGGCATTTTTGTTTGGGTTTTTCATTGCTAAGCATGCAAGTCGCTTACTGATTATTTACCAGAAAAAGCGGAAGAATCAGGACAACAAAGGAAATCTGGAAGAACACTGGAAATCTCAAGAAGTATATTTCTAGTGTCGTCAATGTTCAGTACGACAACATAGGGTTGAAAATCAACCTATGTAAACTACTTCGAACGCTGAATGAGCGTTGAAAACAATCGGATGAATACAGCGACAATTTGAAGAGAACTCGTCACGTCTCGGACGTGTTTAATTTTATTTGTTGTCCTGATTCCTCCGATTTTTCTGATAAATAAGCTATGATATTTTTGCAAGGTGCCTAAGGCTTCTGTTTCTCCTGCCTGCCGCCCTACCCCACCCCTTGATCCACCGTGGCCCCACAGCGCGCGCACCGAGCCCTGCACTGGAGCCACTTTTAACTTTAAAAAAATGGGCAATGGCCGGTCATATAACGAGATATTTGATCAAGCGAAGCCGTGCATTCGCGATTAAAAAGCTAATTGTTATGTGAAATGTAGGCGTTGCGTGACAGAATAATTCAGTCAGTTATCTGCGTAAGTATATATTCTTGATTATTGTGCTTTTGCTGTCGGTGCTGTCTTTTGATGATGATGTTTAAAAGAAGTTAATAGAAAAAAAAGGTATCATGTAAACAAGTAACAAGTGCGTATGACCACATAGGTATAGGCTATTTCAAACATTTTCAAAACATATACGCAGTAGAAGGTGACAAAATTTCCTATTAAGTTCGTGCCATTATTTCTTCGCTATGATTATTGAACAGGGCAGTTAATTTGTTCCGAAATGACGACGGAATGAAGTCGAATTTTCGTTGTATTTTTACTCGCTCGCACGGGTTCAACTTGATGAGAGTTTACTTTTTTTTTTATGGAAACTGACCGGATGGCTGCTAAATTGCCTGATGTACCAGTTTTTTTTTGGTACCAGTAATGTCAGCCTAATACACCTTGGTAAATTAGGTAGGTGCCACGTCAGCGCTTCCCTCAAACAGAGCCGGCTACGCTGAAATTAACGGAAAACTATTTTTCATTGCCTCTTCGACTGACCTTCATTCAGTGCGATGGTACCAACCCGGTCGGGTTTGACCCTACCACCTTGTAAGGAGAGGGAAGTGACCTACAGTTTTACGTGGAATACGAACCACGGCCAGCATCAACGGTCACTACACCATCAGAGTGTCGAATTTGGCCGCCAGCCCTTAGTATACTATCACAATCCAGGAATGGATTTAAGAATTTCAACTTACTTACCTTGTGATCTACGCGTTGAGATATAACTAATGAATTAAGTTGGTTCTGAAGGAAAGTACGCAGACTGAATGGTTCGTATTATGCATTTACGAGAATTTTGTAATTCATGAACGCTCAAAGTACCTACAAGCCTTTCGTATTTGTTCTTAGAATTTTGCACTGCGAAACTTTCCACAGTGAGAATCAATTTATTCCAACCTGAAATCTTGCAAGTATTACCCATACCGGGACATTCTAGTTCGTACTCTCTCACGGTTTGTGGAGTCGACTGCCCCTACATATTTGTTTACCTCCTGCTATCAACACTTTTAAAAATAATAGTTACAAATATTAATTGACCTCTTAAGTGTAAAACTTGTTTTACATTGACAATCTTTTCTAAATTGGCTAGGCATGTATCTATTTCAGTATGTATGTATTAGCATTTACTATTTATTATATTGTTTAGATATCTATTTAAGTATTTTATTAGATAATTTTAATACTATTAAACGAGACCGCTACTGAGGTATGTGGCGTCTCAAAGAGAGAGAATGGAAAGAAATCCAAGTCTTGGTGGAATGACGATATAAAAAAACGTATTGGATGAGAAGGAGAAAGCATTGCTTGATGTCTTGGCGAGTAAGGCTGATAGGAGAGTGGACGGACAGAATAATAATGAAGTACATAGACGAAAGCAAAAGTACCCCGATGATCAAGTGATCCATGCTTAGTCGGTGGACGAATTGCAGGACATGGTTAATGTTATCGTGGAAGTATTTAAAAGGAAAGGAATCAAAGTTCATGTAAAGAAGCCGAAAGTAGTGGTACTGGGGAGGAGTTAAATGATGTCCAAATACAATGTAATGATTGGGTATGAGTGGATGGAGCAAGTGAACGAATTTGCATATCTGGGGAATATTTTCACAAGAGATGGAAAATGTAAAGGAGATGTGGAAAAGAGAGGGAAAGCTGAACTCATGTGAATGGGGCATTGTACAATATTATGAGCAGCCAAAGTATGTCCAATAGGGCAAATTTGGCTCTCATAGTTGGGTACGGCAGGCGAAGCACGAAAACATAATAAATGCTGTGTAAGTGCGGACGTTGAGGAGTATGTGTGGAGTCACAATGAAAGACAGATTGAGAAATTGTGAAGTGCGAGAGCGTTGTGGTCTGAAAGAAGATATAGTGACAAGGATTGTGAAAGGAATGCTTCGGTGGTTCGGTCGACGTTAGAACTGGGTTAGATATTAGTCATTACCACAATGTAAATTCTTATTTGCGTGAAATATTTGGATGAAGTAAGTCAATATCATCAAGGCAGTGCCTTTGAGGCACTGATGATGATGAAACATTTCACACTTTTTGGTTAAGTCCAGTGTATCCCACCTCCTCGGTACGTGCCAGGACAGGACAATGGTTCTACTACGCAGACAGATTTGTGCTTTAGTAATTTTAAGGAAATTTAAGGTGCTCCACATGAGTTACCTGTTTTCTAAAGAGATATGGTTTTTTTTTCATTTCCAAGGATTAGTTGCTGCTACGAAGAATTAATGAAGACGGCTAAATAGATTGTTGATTTTTTTGGGAGTGTTGTTATTTCAATAACATATTATAATTACATAATAATTCTGTTGCCAAATTGTGCCTTTAAATTTTTTTTTTTAATAATATGCAGTGAGTTCTCTGTGTTATCGCTAAGTGTTTTAATCACGTGAAGAATATTATTGTACTCTTCTTTGTAGCCGATTTATTCGCCCCACTGCTGGGTACAGGCCTCTCTCATTTACAAGATATGAGAGGATTTAGTCAAACACGGTGACCAACCGACTTGGAAGTTGGTTTCCTCACGATGTTTTTCCTTCACCGGAGTGTCAGCAGCCATTTTTAGCACAAATTCTAAAGCTCTAAGTACTGTGCTCCCAGTGGGGATCGAACCCGCACCTCCCGCTCGAGAGGCGTACTCTTGTCCGCTCGGCTAATCTGACACTCTGACACTCGCACATTATTTTATTTGCAGAGTCAGTTAGTTTGCGTAGTGTTTCCCAAAATTTCCTTAGATTCCTAATGTGTTCTTGTATTTTATTCCTGAAGTAGAAGATTTATGGCTTCTTCACAGATTTTGCACAAGCATTCCTGAATTTTTTTTATATACATCACATCAAAGATCGTACTTGAATTGCAATTATTCTACTTTAACGTCGCTTCTGCTATCTTTGTTATATGCTCCTAGAACTCCGACATACCTACGAATTAAGACAGTATTCATTGAAAATAAGGTAATTATTCTAAAGTAACAACTATAATACATAACTACCTAATTAAAATAAACCTTACTAAGAAAATCAAACTACGTGGAAAGAAAAATTAAAATTACAAATATAAATATTCTTCCATCATGGGAAAGACGGGCATCGTTCCCATGATGGTAGCTGCGTTCCCTCGCTGGATGGTTAGGCTGATCTTTTTCCTGAAGTAGCTGAGGGCACGACGGTCTCCGATCGCCTCTAAAAGCAGCTTGTCAATCTCTTTTTCCGAATTTTTTGGCGTCCGGACTCCAAACAACAAGAGTTTCCACAGCAAAGGTACAAAACTCAAAGTAATTTTTTGACAGTATTCTACATACTATACATATCACTCACGCTGAATTCCGATAATCTGGGTAAGCATAGCAATCGGTGTTGTGCTGCAAGAGCTCCGGCAATTACAGCACAACACCGACCACCACATTTCGCAAGTTATTCGGACAAGATATCAAGCAGTATGTAAGGCACGAAGACCCACCTACTGCATGAATGGGTAGAATTACCGTGCCAAGGTGAGAGGTGGCGATCCTGTCGCCCTTTAGCAAGGTATTTTGTCCTTATCCCTTAGTCTCCTTTTAAGACATGCATGGGAAGAGATGCAGTGGGGTCATTCTTTTAATTCTGTAAATTTATACTACAATTTACAGCTGTAGTATAAAAAGTACTCATACTGAGCGTAATGGAATGACGCAGCTTTAAGTGATGGCATACAAGCAGATTTTGCCCTCAAGTCGCGTAATACAGTTTTCACATGAATAATATGAATCAAACCTTTCTCCGCCTCTTTCTTCTTGGCCTCCTCGACCCTTGCCAGCTCCGACTGCTTGCTGGCGAGGGCCATCTTCTCCTCCTTCTCCTGGTCATACTTGATCTCGGCGGTCGGGTTCACTATCAGGAACAACTTCTCGATGGAAGCCTCCACGGAGGCGCCATAGAGGTTCTTCCATGGTATTTTCAGAACGAGTTTACCTGGAAAGGAAGAGAATTGTCGACCACAAGTAAATTAAATGAAGGTCAGTCGAAGCGGCTACGAAAAATAGATCATGTTTTCCATCAAGTTCAGTGTAGCCCGCTCGATTAGGCCGACGCTGACATGGCACCTACCTAATTCGCCAAGGTGTACAGGGCTGACATCACTGGTGCATTGGAGGATGGAGAGCCATGTGTGTCAGTTTCCAAAAAAAATTAAAAACTTCCCCAGATGGCTATATTACATATATTATATATTAGATTAGGTATATATTATATTATATATTACATTTTGTCTGCGTTATAATGCAATGGATTTTTTATTTAAATTTTTCAGTACAATATTATTAAGGCTCCGTATAAGTTCTTTAGTTCTTTATTCAGCATTCTTATGGTAGTACACTACACTTGAATTTGTCAAAATATTACATTTTACACCCGGTTCAATTAATCCCACGAAGGGGTAATAATCTTAAGGTACGGTAATTAACCCACAATTCATGATTCCGAACGCCTCTTCCGAGGCATCCATTTAACGAGTTAGATGCAACGCAATCACTCTGCGCAGAAATTATTACAGTGATCGAAAAAAAAAAAATTTTTTTTATTAAAAAACTAATAATTGAACAAAAAAGAAAGTAGAAAGTCATCGATTTAGATATGTATTATACTATAAAATACATTAATTTTTTCCAAAGCCTTAATTTGTTCACTTTAGCACCAATACGTTTTTAAAATTAAATCAGACGCATACTCGTGACATGCATGTGTATATGCTATTTTCGGGCCTAGTAACAAAGCCATTTAGGCATGAATCATATAAAAGAGACATGCCAGACAGAACCAGTACTAAGCAACAGTAGGTATTATTAGGTCATATTTACATTTGTACAAATTAACCAATTATAATGAATGACACATCAACCTGTTTGTAGAAAAAAACATGTATGAGGCATTATTATATATGTCAATCCACAATAAATCGTATCATCACGCCTGTTTTTTCCTTGAGAGATAGACAGAGACGATGAAATTTGATTTTATATACTCCTGGCATATGTACATGAAGTCGTGTGATTACACAAATTACTATTCATGATAGCATTCTGCTCCGTATAAGTGAGTGTGACAGTGAGTCTTGGGTACGGCAGAAGCGTCGTGAAAGTAGAATAAATGCCGTTGAAATGCGTTCACTGAGAAGAATATGTGGTGTATCTCCGAAAGATAAGAATAAATGTGTAAGAGAAAAATGTAGATTCTAAGAAGATGTAGCGACAAAGATAGAGAAAGGTATACACAGATGGTTTCGAAACATGGAGAGAATTGATGGCTATAGAATGGCCAAACAAAATATGAAGCTAATGTGGAAGTAAAGGTCGAACAGGTCTTAGGCAAGCATACGGAAAGAGCAAGTTCCCAGCATCCTTAATCGGAGCGCACGTATTAAGTTATGTATGACCGGGGATGAAGCACAGAATATATGGCAGTTAATCCATCGTATCAAAGATACCTACTTACTGCCACCCAGACTTAAGGGGATGCTGCATGGCGGCCTCAACTCAGCAAAAAGTATACCTATTTCATATAATGCTCTTACAAAAGAGGGAGATAAAGATAGAGAACAGGGTTTGCCTCTTAGTTAATTGTGAAAAATCCTGAGAAGTTATTCAGGAAATTCAATTTTATTTGAAGTGTAAATGAAATGTTCTAGGTATCTATAGTATTACATTTCTCAAATATTGTTTCTAGTGTAGAGATATTTACGTCACAAGTTACATGAAATGCGCTGACTTTAGACCCTCATAATTCTTACAGTAAACACATTTTCAGCTTACTAATTCTATGGGTACGTAGTAATTAGTCTTGTAAAGCCAAATTGATTTAGACTTCAGAGCAATTACAAGAATGAGGGTGTGAGGAACTAAGGCTTTTTGCGTGTTTTTTATGAAAGTACGAGGACGAAGCGTCCCCTTAATAGCGTGTCCTAGCTGCATTTTCTTATTATTTTTTTGAGTATTTTATTGCATTATTTTAATAGTATTAAATAATATAACATTACTAACTGGCACGTATGTCTATTTGTACCTTTACATATCTAAATTGCTACTATTCTCTTTTGTTACTCGTACGCCTACTTACTTCGAGACCCTTTACCACATCGCAAAGGTTTGCTAGAATATAATGCATATCTGCATTAAGCAGTCCTCTTGTACGTTGCTTTACAGCAAAATGGTGTACAATAAACATTAAATACAAAATTAAATGGGTTTATCTACTTTTTCTTGTAACGTAAAACTCTGCTACAAATCATAGTTAAAAAAAGGTTAATTATAATTACTACTTATAGCTGAAAATCAATTCGTATTAGATACTCTGCTTCATAGGAAATATATAAAAACGTTGGGAACTATTTAAAATTGAAAACTAACACAATTTTTATGGGTAACCCAGGGGACAACCGTGTCCCCAGTTTTTGTATGGAAAATAGGGTTTGTCCGCTGGGTAACCAATATTTTTAACAAATTCAACTTAAATTCTTTATGCAGCTTCTTTCTCATTCGTCGATTCTTATCTGAGAGTTGTTGTTATTAATAAAATAAGTGATTTTAACAAGATATACAACTGTTTTCAGAGAGATACAAAACCAGAAAAACTTGATCAACCCACATAGTAATTACCTAATGTTTAATTTCCTATTTCAATTAAAAAAGTACACACATTAAACAATGACAAAAAAAAGTAATAATAAATTAAATCTACCTATAAAATAAAATATCCTTCCATAAGGGGGACCGATGGTAATGTCCCCATTATGGAAGTTGCGTTCCCTCTCTGTATGGCCAGGCTGATGTTTTTCCTGAAGAAACTGGCCGCATGCAGGTCCCCAGAGTCTGGGGCCCAGACGCCTCGATGAGAAGTTTAGCGAGTTGTTTGCGAAAAGTTTTGGCGTTTTGGTTCCATACTCCAAAAGACTCTACGGCGAAGGCGCAAAAGTCAAAGTTATTTTTAATGCTTTAACTTATCCGCCTTCGCCGCAGCGTAACTAGCTGCCTTAGAAGAGCCCTCCACGAGACTGGGAGCAACGGTGTCCGTACACGTTGCGTCCCAGATCAGTCCTCTCCCCCGACTCCTAATTACTTAATTAATTTGCAATATATACCTACTTATTATATTATAAAAACGTACGTTCGAGTTATAGAAACCATGCCTTCAGTACATACATACATATCACTCGCGCTGAATCCCGAATCGGGGTAAGCAGAGCACTAGGTGTTGTTCTGCAAGAACTCCGGTCAATAACAGCACAACACCGACCACCACATTTCGTAAGGTATTCGAACAAGACATCAAGCAGCATGTAAGGCACGAAGACCCACCTTCTGAATGACTTGGTAGAAGTACCGTGCCAAGGTGAGAGGTGGCGAGCCTGTCGCCCTTTAGCACGGCTTCTTGTCCTTATTCCTTAGTTACGACATTATTTTTTTTATTTAAAACTGACATGGATGGCTACATCACCTAACGAACCAGTTTTTCTGGTACCAGTGATGGCAGCCTAAACACCTTGGTGACTTATGTAGGTAGTTGCCATATCAGCGCTTCCCTCAATTCCGATTGCACTAATTGCCGACTGCATTAATTGCTTTTTCGTTTTCTATAAATAAATTGTATATTTCTTAAAATTCCATTTTTTAATTTCCGCTTTTACTTACAGTGCCAGTTATTTCGGTATTTGGTCCACGTATTCGTATTCAAGGATAATATACTTTCGGAATGAGCGTTAGACACAGGGGTCGAATGCAAATTTTTTATTACATATTTAAATCAGATACATGTTTTCATAGATAGATTTTAAATAATAATAGACGAAATATTGTGCTCTGTTCTCGATATCAAAACAGTGGATAAGATCATTTTCGGGTCTGAAAATAAAAACTTCTTTCAAATAAAGGACATCTGTCAAATCTACGTATATGGATCGGGGCAGGATAGATTAGGGAAGCCGATTCATCAGAGTATCGGCGATGGTAGTACCTATAAAACAGGATAAGGGAACCGATTGTTCGCCTGTGGTGCAATGATTCAAGTCCCTCCGTAAGCTTGGGATCACCAACCAATTAGGGCGGATGGCGCGGCGCTGGATAGAGTCCAAAGACCCCAATAAGTGAAGGGGGTCATCCTTCCCACAGATGACTGCGATACTACAGCACTGGGCGACCTTGCGCTTTGTATAAAGGAGTTGCGCCAGTGAGAAGAATCGCCTGCTGCGGTAAAGGACACAAAAATTTCTTGGAGACAAGCTTAATTTTGGACTCTACAAAGCTCCTAAACCCTACATCATTGGTCAGTACCACGTCCAGGAGGTCCAATCTGCCATTGTTAGGGATAGCCCAACCCTGATATTTGGCTTCGGAGGGAAACCGGTCGGCCTTGGCAGAGAAGTCACAAGCTTGTGTTTTGCTGACGTTGAAGTCGACACATGTGTACCTAAACTACCTGTCACAAAACTATCACTTTTCATTCCAGTGCATGCAGAAGGTAACCCACGTGAAAAATAAAAAAAAAATAATTAAAAAAAAAATGTAAAATTTGTCGAGTCGACATATTGTATGGATCCCTCTTCCCCGCGCAGGTTACGTCATCCCCGGGACGACCGTGAACTCCCCTCCCCCCACATCCGCACCGCAAACCGCCCCCTCCCACCCTAAAACTCCTTGTTATTTTGTTGGTGTCGTGGTCACTCGTGGTCGGTAAAAATTGTCGGTGTCGAGGTCACACTGGCTGCGGTAGTGCGGTGCGCTGCGCAGTCAATTGCTCTGCGGCCGGTCGGAGGGAGGGAGGGAGGTGGCTTTCTCTACATACTCTTGCAATTATTTTTGGGGTGATGTGCGATGTGCATGGCATGGGTCAAGCAAGAGTGTGGATGCAAATGGTGTAAATGTGCTTGTATGTAGCGGTTATACATATATGTATACGGGTACTGTAGGAGCGGCGATCTAATAAATAGTGGAGATCTAGTCTGACTGAATATATACATACCATTACGCCCTGTTCCCCGGAGGGGTAGGCAGAGACAATTGACCGCCATGTGACACGATCCTGTCGTACATCCTTTGCTTGCATATTTGACGTACCTACATCTTTATATTATTTTATTGCCACTCTCAATCTTCTGCTTATACCTAATTATATTTCAGAACATACGACTCTCAAACATTCAAAGGTTGATTGAAAGAAATCCCTGCAAGGGATAAGTCTACCTTTCCCCGTGTCAATTGTTTAATGAACTGTTTGTGTAAAATCTTTTGGAGCAATAAATAATATCTAAGTATTCCAATACACGAAGTCGATAAAACTTGTTATCGATAAAATTTGCAGATTCGCGATTCTTCTTTTTCATCTGTCTAATGTCCCACCCACTGCTGCGCAAGCGCGTCTCTCATTGATTTGAGTCTTACACTTCCACGGTGACCCAGTAGTTTGGGAGCTATGTGTTACAAGAAACTGAATATCCGTGTTTGTCGAGATGATGTAAATAATAATAAAAATAAAAACATGAATGCCTTATAGAAGTGAGCCTTAATTTAAATCATGTGGGGTGGGATGGGATGTTGTATATGTACCACTACCGTATGCCGCTGACTACTCTGCGCAAGTGTCATCCGCAAAGTTTAGCAACTCAAAAAAGCCGCAGCAGGGGCCGCAGCTGGCAGGTTGTTGAACAACACAATAAATATGTAGGTACCGCATGCCGATCCTTGCGGAACCGATATCGGACGGACCAATGGTACATCTCACACCATCGTAGCCCACACAAGTTACCTGTACACGGTCACTCAAAAAGGACGCAATGGTATGTAAGAACTAAGAACGCTCCTCACTCCAGTTTGAGTAGCGATTGATCCGCCGAATCGAAAGCGCGCGATAAATCACACAGTACAACTGCTACCTGTCTCCTTGTCTCCAGATGGGTGAGATGAGAACTGTGTATGTATGTATACTAGTTCACGAGCGGCATCGACGATATTGTGAGCTATTGAGAAGATTATTATTTTTAAAACAATAGCGTGATAGTCTTTCGCACAGACCAAGCTCGAACACCTTAGAAAACACTGGAATTATCGATATTGGTCTGTGATTGATTAGCCATTGCATCCTTTTTTCCCTTAACCTTGTATACAGGCGTGACCTTTACTTATTTCAACGAGCTTGGATATTTCCCCGAGCGAACGCATGAATTCAACATATCTAGGACTATCATAAACTTATATACTTATAATTTTTCTATTGTCTTTCTAACAGGAGGCATTTTTTTTTGCTTAAAATTTGTGTACATTTTTCGTTTTATTCTACTAGAAATTATTGTTCCTTTAGTTCTCCATTTTTTATTCATATTCTTGAGGATGAATTTTTTTAACGGAAAACAATAATTTATCAAATCAATTACAATTTTACTAAATTTGTCGTATTTACTGTTCGGGCTTTTTTCTTGGTATATTTCTGACCAATCTTGTATTGAAAGATGGTTTAAAAATTTTTCCTTATTTTCAATTTTATAATCTCTGCGTTTTATTTTATAAATATTTTCTTTAATGGTGCTATTTTCTAAGGCCAATACAATAGAATCATGGTCTGATATATCACACGGAAAGACATTTGTTTTTATGGTATTTAGTTCAAAAGATGTTAAAGCATTATCTATGATTGTACTTGTCGTTTTAGTGGTTCTTGTTGGCTCTTTTATCAGAATTTTTAAATTGTAACTTTTCAATATATTTTTTATTTTTTTGTAATATACGTTTTTTGTGTCTAGTAAATTCATATTAAAATCGCCTACTAATAATATATTTTTCGCATTAATATACTCCAAAGTTTGGTCTAATTTGTCAAAGAATGTATTTATGTTTGAGTTTGGCCTTCTATATACTAGTATCAGGTGTATTGTTTTTTTATTTCCGGTGGTATTAATTTTCAAACAACTTAATTCTATGGTTTTTTCCTCAACAAATTGTGTTAAACTTATCTCTTCTACATTTGATAGCATAGCTTCTTTGCAGTAAATAATTGTTCCTCCGCCACTATATAAAACTCTACTTTGATGTGCTACAGGCTTATAATTATTTATATTTATTGAATTGTGTTCTCCGGGCTCTAGCCATGATTCGGA
>WYDE02066458.1:0-12098 GCA_009867175.2 Adela reaumurella
ACTGCCAGCGCTTTGGCATACATTATTGCAAGCTGTATTTTGTCGCGCGGCATAACGTATTTTGTTGTCCTGAGTTAAGTCGGTGGAATGTCACAACGTGACAGTGCCAAGAACTATTTCGTTTGCTACGACGAAGCTAGTACAAAATTACAATGTTCCTTCGACTTATAAGTGCTACGAAATTATTGCTCTAACAATGACGCTGATACGAAATTACACTATTGCTAGGATTTCTACGACAATGTTCTACGACCTTTTGTGCTGTGCTACGACGCTGCTACAAAGTTTCAATATTGCTAGGCTCTTTATGAGAAGGTGCTACGACCTTTTCTGAGCTGCTACGAAATTACAATGTTGGTAGAATCTCTACGACAATATACTACGAGGCCTACGACTTTTTGTGTTCTGCTACGGTGATGCTACAAAATTTCAATATTGCTAGACTCTTTACAATAGGTTGCTACGATATTTTTTGAGTTGCTACGAAATTACAATATTGATAGGATCTCTAAGACAATATACTATGACCTTTTCTGCTCTGCTGCAACGGTGCTACAAAAATATAACATTGTTGGGATCTCTACGCCAAGGTCCTACGTCCTTTTCTGCTCTGCTACGATGCTGCTACGAAATTACAATATCGCTGGGATCTCTATTGCAAGATGCCTTTCTTGATCTGCTACGACTGTGCTTAATTTTTTAATAAAAATGCTGTCTTTACGACAAGGTGCTACTACCACTTCTGCCCTGCTACGAAATTTTAATATTACTAGAACCTATACGACAAAGTACCTTGTGCTCTGCTACGAGACGCTGCTACGAAATTAGAATATTGCTGGGATCCCTACGATGTGGTAATACGGCGTACTGCGCCTGCTACGACGACGCTGCTAAGAAATTACAATGTTTTGCTAATATCTCTGCGTGAAGGTGCCACAAACTACTACTGTATTTTCTACGAAGCTGCTAGCTTATAAGTTAGCGTAGGAGATACGAGCTACTGCGTTTGATACGACAACACTGCTACGACATTCTAATATTTTGCTAAGATTGCTTGAGATGCCGCGAACTACGTCATCTGCTACGACGCTGCTACGAAATTACAACCCGTTGTTAGGATATATACGACGACTCTGCTACGAAATTCCAATGTTATGCTAGGATCTCTCGCGAATGTGCCACGAGCGACTGACGACGCTACTACTAAATTCCAATATTTTGCTACGATCTCTACGAAGAGATTACGAAATACTGCGTCTGCTGCGACGACGCTGCTGCGAAATTACAATATTTTCCTGTGGTGTCCCAAAATAAAATATTCTACGCTTTGTTATTATACATGGTGTTACAGAACGAATAATCGATACTGTAGGTACAGTGCGTAAATTTATACTGTGAGGGGTTGATTCAGGAGGTCAAATGAATGAACTTTCCTCTTCCAATTCTCATCAAACATTTTTGGAATGTCCATACATTTACATTCGAATTTAGCACAGGCAAAATTAATAGAGAGTGACTGAAATGTTTTGTTCGAATTGTGAAAAATATGTGAGGGAAAATTTGTTCCGTTTAAACCTCCTGAATCAACCCCTCACGTATGGACCATTCGTTTTGAACATTAGTTCATTCGTTTAAAGCAGTAGTCGTTTCCGACGTGCGCTGAATTACATTTCGACTATAATAATGAACGTAAACCCGAATGCTGACTAAATTTGTTGTGCATGAGATTAGGGCGCAGGTATCCGATGTCGGAGCCGCTTCGGCCGCACCGCGTCAAATGCGTTGCGGGAGAACATAGCGCGTCATGCGGCGCGTAATGCACATTCACAAAGCGACGGAAAGTTGTTCCCGCGCTCATCGAGCGTTGCGCCGGTCATTATGATAATGACGCGGTCGCGCTGCTTTTTGCGGCGACTCCTCGCTCTACCTACACTATAGCTCGCTGCGACTAGACCGTTTTGAATTTCGACGACGCCGACGCTGCAGCTCCGCCGCGCGTCATAATTCCGGAAGCGCCTCTTAAAATATGCAAGTCTCCATAATCCGCGCTCTAAACGCTCCACTTCTCTCCACCTTAATTATTCATTCGGGCGGGTTGATGTTTTAGAAAATTGTCGCAATACCCCGAGACAAGAGCTCGTCCTTTATAATTCAAGAGCGGGGGTGGGGGATAGGGGATGGGGCAAGGCGTCGATGTCGGCACAGCTGGTGCCGGATTTGGAGAGTTGCGGTATCGTTTTAATGCGCAGATTAGTCTCTGACGAGGCGCCGATTTGCCTAACGATAAGCCGGAATCACTTAGCTGGAAAAAAACACAAAAACACAACTCGCTTCTTGAAGAAATTTACGCGTTCTCGACTTCCTTCTCTTTTTGTATCTAATACTGACATCAGACATGTAAATAGAGTGTAGCGTATTGTTGCTTTTTTGTGCCCTGGTGTGTACTGTAGATTAACCGTGGTATTGGTGTGTGTGTGTGCAGGACTCTGAAGGAGACACACCGCTGCACGACGCCATCTCCAAGAAGCGTGACGACATGGTGAGCCTGTTGCTGGAGCACGGCGCCGACATGACCCTCACCAACAACAACGGCTTCAACGCGCTGCACCACGCCGCTCTCCGCGGCAACCCCAGGTATGCCCCGACTAGGTGAACCTCCCCGTGTATATTAATTTGATTTATTTATTTGATTTGGTTCGCTTACATGTCCATCACAATTTTCATGGATTTATGCAGGCTTACACGCATCAAATCTATGATGCAGCCACAATGACGAGCATACACTACCTTCAAACATCTAACCTAGATAATTATGCAATAGATGTGCGCGTGTCGCGTGCGAACCGGTGAATTAGTGGTGGTCGCGCATTTGCGTTGATGTGTGTCCACGGATGCAGTGAATATATATAATATCTGCCCTCTCGCTCTGTCCGACCTTACGCGACAACGACGCCTGCTGTGCTCTCACACAGAAGAAGTTTCAGTAACAAATAATATAAAAGAACCACCTCAAATACATTTCGAAACTTATAACATAAAAATGCATATTGGCAAGAGGTTGCTTATATGTATTATATATATTATATATAGCGAAGTTCATTCGCTCATACGATTGCTGCGTAGATTTCAGAGTTTTGTCACTTTTTTCTAACTAGATACTACTGGTTTTGCGGTGTCTTATTCACTTTTGAACGCGAGTGTGTGCATTCAGGCTAGTCAACGCGGTTCCTTTATTCCTATGATTTTCAATACATCCGACAACAGTTTGCGTTGCCTTTGTTGACACTACTTTGTTGACTTGTCTGAACGGTCAGTTCAGTGATGTGCTTATGCTAACAGCGTGACGCTGTGAATCGGAATAGATTTGAAGACACCGCTTTTTTACTACCAAAAGTCTATTGCTTTAGAACGGATACTACTTCTCATATGAAAAGAATAAAAAAAAAATATATAGACTTTTCTGCATAACAGAAGGCTGACTTATTGCCGGAGGCAATCTCTTCCAGACAACCTTTATACACTACAACATATTCATTTTGGTTCACATTAGTGTATACGTTTCCTCACGGTGTTTGCCTTCACCGGGGTGCATAGTAATTTTGCACACAAATTTCATTGAGACTTTAAAATTCGGAAAAATTGCGCATACCAGGTATCGAACCCACGACCTCTCGGGTAAAAGGCGTGCGCTAACCAACTAGGCTACTCCGCAACCAAGTAAAAGACGTATTAAGATAACTCTTTAGTATAAGAACTCTCTTAATTTTTATCTGACAATGCACTGTTGTTGACTATTCAGTCTACTCAGTTGGCAGATAAACTCCAGATAAAGTAAACGAGGGAAAGGAGATGAAGTTGTGAATTTATTATTCTGTTTAATTTATCTCAGACCATTTCCCATCCGAGCCAGAGTCCACTTAACGACAAAAATATTACCTGCACATCAAATAAATTGCTGCCGTGCGCCACCAAATCGCTATTTAACTGCTGGGCAAATAGAACGTGCAAAAATAATATGTATTGAATAAAATGGGTTCTAACGCAAACAATATACAGAGAAAGAGCGCTCGTGGTCGAAGAGTGCCGTAACGTGTATGAGTGAGTTGCGTGCACTCGCCCACAGTGTATTTATTGTAAACCGCAGTCTCGCTGTAATACATGTATTTTGCAGGCCAGTATGGTCTCGGTGCCCACTCGTATGAAAACTGCTGGAGATAATTCTGGCCTTAAATCATACAGCACCCGATGAATTATTAACTGCTATTGGTATATCGAACAGTGCGGCTTTCCATGAATTACCTGAAAGCCTTAGGCCGTGTCATAAAGAGGTAACACGTGTATCAGGAGTCTTAATATTGTATTACATATGTGTTTAAACGGTTGTTATTTATTTTTAAGACACTTTCGTGAAACCTGCCAACAATGTCTAAAGACTCGTTGTAGTTTACAAATTTATTTTGGCTTTCCAGTATTTTGCAAACGGCAAGCGGTAAATTAGAATAACCGCAAATACAATTAACTTATTTTCATTAGTACAATATTCGCAGACGCGTGTGTCGGCGACTCTACAACGCGCTAACGGAATTATAACTAATCTGAATTGAATGAGCAGCAGAATGCGGTGGCACGAAATGAACGTAATATTATCTGCTTCCAATCAGCACTAGTCAGTTTAGGGGTAGATTTATGTCTCGTAAATTGTGACCGTTAGTACAGTATTAATGACTGTGACGTGCTCGCGGAGTCGGAAACCATATCGCACTAACATTTATTAGAGAATTAATAACGATTATAATGAACGTTTACTCTTCCAGGAGGGACCGCAGAGTAACACGTCTTCGAAGGAAACGTATCGTGACCTCCGCCCGCTGCGTATCTCCAATCTAAAGCTGACGAAACATTAGCCTCTTAGCCCGGCGACGTGTTTCGAATTCCGCGCGCATTGAACCGCGACGGGAAGAGGCATTATCGTAAGTCACCAGTCGAGCGGTACTTCTCGAGTCGGGGGCGGGCCGGGTGCAGATTCCCTTCCGAATTATTGACATTCGACTAAGTTTTGGCATAGAGACGAGCTCGCGGGTCGCGCGTGAGGGCGGGCCGGCCGCCGGCGCGGCGCGGCTAAGGGCGGTGGCGGATAAGAGGTCCCGAGGGAGCGAGCAGCGATTTGACTGCGCCTACCGCGCCTCGGCGCGCGTCACCGCGGACGTTTATTCCGGTCACGCGGCGCGACGCACGGAAATAATGCGAGATGTGGGTACGTGACCGGCTCATTATGCGTCGGCGACGCCGCGTCCGCCGCGCGGGGTACTCGCCTGCGCCCTGACCGGCGAGGGTGGCCCGCTTTTTCATGCGGCCGCCGAAGCCGCATATTACAAACAGGGATACGTGCCGCGGCACGCTATCCGCCAAAGCAGCCTCATTTTTAAGGCCAGAATAGTTTTGGGTCAACCGCTCGGATTTATGCGCGCCGGGTCCGCTTTTGGATATCTTTGCGATTACGGTAGTGATTTAGAGGTATTGTGCGCTCTTTTGCGTTTCATATTTATTTATATCCTTCATGGAAAACGGTTGAAATATTTTTTTTTCAATCGAGTCAATGTAACTTATGTACGAAATATTTTTTGCATGCATATATTTTATAGATTTACGTA
The DNA here is from genome assembly GCA_009867175.2 of Adela reaumurella. NCBI lineage: Eukaryota > Metazoa > Arthropoda > Insecta > Lepidoptera > Adelidae > Adela > Adela reaumurella. The sequence goes on from WYDE02066458.1 coordinate 5,652, forward strand.
TGAGCGCTGGTAGCTCATATTGAACCCTCCGAAGCCCTCTTTCGTGCACCTCATTCTGTAGCAGCACGCAAACTTGTTTTATCATCTTATTTAAAAGATATTGCGTGATTTAAAAAATTAAGCTGTGCTGTAAATATCCACGTATTATAACAAGTAGAAACGTTGCGATCTCTGATCGATAATGTTAACACGTCCAACATTATTACTCGAGCATTGCCTAATTTTAATATGACGCGTGGGTAGATCTCGACAAAACCTACAAGATCGATGTTTTTTTTTTAATTTTTTTTTTATTGAACCTGACATGGTTTGGCTACATCACCTACAACGTCCGGGTGTGAGCCGATAACACCGCGTGAACTAGGTGCCATGTCAGTGCTAGGTGTAGGAACAGAGGTTCCCGAGATATTACTAAATCAATTTTCGACATGACAGGTGAGCAGATTTCGATGAAACATTTAATTACAGTACCAACACGATTTTTTTTTTATTGAAACTGACACGGATTGGTACATCACCTTAATGCACCAGTTTTCTGGTACCAGTGATGACAGCCTTAGTGAATTCACAGCACTCAATTCCAGCCTTCAATTCGATACGATAGGTCTAGGACCAAAGGTTCCCGAGATATGAAGATAATATAACAAATTGCGTTAGATATTATAACGGTTCAGTCGTTGACGATTTATTATCCCCGGAAATTGCTAATGCGCTGGTACCTTGTCAAATTAACGTCGATGTGACGTCAGCTAACACTAAAATATACAGTTAGCAAACAAATAAGTTACAACGAATTGGGCGAATTTTACGCGTAGTGGGAACTTCTTTTCGGACTGTGTACATTGAACTAATATTATTTCTCAATGCTGATAATGCAAATCCATCAAAAAAAGTTTTTTTCCTCTTTTTTTTAACTGGCGGTTTTATTTTACTGCCACTAGCCATAGTTTTCGCGCCTTAATTTTGCTACTGTATTTTTAGCAAGCCCTGTAGCGCTCAGTACACGCTCTGTGACCTTGGTCTTATTTTGAAGGTGTTGTAATATTTCCGTAACAATTTGCTTCTATATAAACACATCCTGACTGGTGTCAGGTGAATTTTTAAGCGATCGAGTAACATTCTGAAGTAATACTATTGTGTCCTCCTTCTCTTTTGCAAAATAATTGTCCGCTTTAATAATAATTTCACGGGTACGGCTATTGATTATTATTATTAAGTCTAAGGTGACTCAAGTACTAACTCCTCCAAGGACACGAGTATGTATGCCCAACAGATTGCTAGCGGTACTGACTGTTCAAAATTTCAGTTTCGGGCACTTCACTAAGATGGCGGCCACGCGCATTATCACTTTGTGGGCATAATACTTACAATATTTAGCTACCCCATATACGTTAGCAATGAATCATATGGAGACGAATTTCGTAGAGTGCTATGTAGGCCGGATATCTCAGTTGCTTAGACTCTAATTACTCCTTTTTATTAAATTTTAAAACCTTATGAGCTAAAGTTTGTTTTTCTTATTTTCCTTTCCTTGGGGCTGGAGTTGCGTTAGGGCAGGGGTTCGCAGTCGTTTTGAAACTCTACTAGGGGTACGTGACATCATAAGTTTGAGAAACCCTGGGTTAGAGCATTGAAGGCTATACTCAAGGATGCGGGTTCGAATCCTGCTTCGGTCATTGCGTTGTACAGTTATATTTCTTTGTATTTTTTAAAGTTAATTTTTTATTTTTAGTAGAAATACGTCTCGAATAGGAAGTTCTTCTTTTAATTGGCTTAATATAATAAAAATAAATAATATCTCCATAAACTTATGTTACCGTATTCCGGTGTTGTTATATTATTATTGCGATGGCGGTCGCTCGCCATTCAAAAGAAAAAGATTTAAATGAATTCTCTGGACAGTTGTACGTACATCCCGCCTGCGGCGCCGACGGCAACATATTTGCTCACTGCTCCAACCCCTGAAGAGCTACCGCGTTGGAAATATCCACCGGTGGTCGATGTAAATATCCTATAACTATCCTCACTTGTTAGAGAATACGTCAGTGAAAATTCCATGAGAATTGATTGAGTCGTTTTGGAGTTATAAAAGCGAACATATAATCCCCTTCCCGACGACTTGACGGGGCGCTTAGTTACATAGTAACATCGCTGCGTAGTTACAGATTTTCTGCTTTATCTATAATGATTAAAAACTATGGAGTTTATCTATATCTGCGAGACGGCTGCATGCAGGACATTTGTCCCGCCGCTTTTGAAGGCTAAAGCAATTTAAACTCTATTCTGTTGTAATACAGCCCATGATTTCATTTTTCCGGCTCTTCTCGCGGCGATTTTATCGGATTGTTCCGACGTTTTGAACAGAGCGTCCTGTTCATGGTCACGGTGACGTCTGCTCGCCACGAGCTGAACAACTTACTAAAGATAATTTGGTGCGCAGTTTGTGGTCCCCGATTATTTCTTAGGGTTACTAGGAGAAGCTGTGTGCAAATTTCGTCGAGATCGGACCACAGGATCCCACTGCACAGACAACAACGGCAACTTCTACTCCTAATACTACTATTCCTGCTGCACTATTACTACTACGACGACGGCCCACATCAAGGGTGAGTCTATCTATGCACATCTCCATAATTATGTACCCACGTAATTATGGACGTGACAAAAAAGGGTTACTTCTTTTATTTCGTAAAATTACTGAGTTGTTTAAGGTTTAAATGTATTTTTGGAGTTATTTTAATTAATTACCTAATTGATTATATCGGGGAAAGTAAGGATAACCGTATTTCGCCCTTCTGTACCGTGTTACTTACATATATGTACATACATATCACTCACGCTTTAATCCCGATAATCGGGGTATGCCGAGCGATCCGTGTTGTGCTGCAAGAACTCTGGTAAATTACAGCACAACACCGACCGCCACGTTTTGCAAGGTTTTCGACACGATATCTTTCAAGCAGCGTGTAAGGCACGAAGACGCTACTGCATGACTCGATGGAAGTTCGTGCAAGGTGAGAGGTGGCGAGCCTGTCGCTCTTCGGCACGGCTTCGTGTCCTTATCCCTTTAGGCGCCTTTTATTATAATTTAGCTCTTGGTGCGATCCATCGGCCGTTGTCTGTCCGCGTAAAACTGTACGTCCCATCTCTATCCTTATTAGTTGGTAGGGTTACATCCGCCCAGGCGGCTACCACCGCACTGAGTGAAGGTCTGTCGAAACGGCCATGTATATATCATTCTCGGCGTGTAACTTGAACCGTCACACACAGCGCGCACGCACGCTTTTCATACCCCAACAGATCCCCACTACTCGACTTTGTTGCAAGACAACTTCCGGCCAGTACGCTTTATGTTTCCATCCAGTTCAGCGTAGCGGGCAGTATAAATATATTAAAATAATAAGTGGGAAGAGATGCAGGGTATTATTTTATGTACCGGCCCCACACGGTACGAGTACATACCGTGTTACGTGTATCATATATTTAATTTGAAATATTTGTATAATTATTTGAATGTGTTACTTCGATTAAATACATCGAACTTGTCTGCTATGAGCCACCTTAATAATAATTTCATTTTTGTTAGTTAAAGTATATCCTAAAAATTCCACTCATAATATATTAAGTTTCTTGCCGGTTCTTCTTCGTGGGATTAATCGAACCTGGTGTAAAATGTAATATTTTGACAAATTCAAGTGTAGTGTACTACCATAAGAATTCTGAATAAAGAACTGAACTGAAGAACTAATATTTATTAATTATTGTGTTTGGAAAGTACGATATAACTTAAAAATTAAATTAATAACAAAAATAATACCTATCTATAAAATGTAATACTTAAACATAAACAGGTATTACCCGGGTACGTTGATATTAATTAAGATTGGACCTTTTGGAATTGAATGAACGAACGTCCGCTGATTGGACGTGTGTCCAATCAGCCTACTCGGCGAACCTACTCGGAGGCGTTTTTTTGTCGGTACTGACTTTTGTCATTTGTTACTCAGTTTCAAAAGTACCAATCTTAATAGCAACTTAACCGGGTAATATTACAATAAAATACCCTTACAATGCACCTAGTCTGACCTAGGTAACCTCTTTTCAGAAGACTGACACTGACGTTAATTGTGCTGACGAAAAGCTCACTTGGTGTAAAGTTTCCCAGCGAAGGAAAAAGGCTGGAGAAGAATGCGAAACAAGTGCTCGCACAAAAACGTCTGCCTCAATGAGTTGGGTATAATTTGAAAGCGGGGATCACGGAAAAAGGGTTCTTGAAAGGCGCTAGGAGGAAAACCGCCGCGCCGCAGGTACTTCGCCCTGTCGTGGCTAGTTGGACATGCCGGAACAAGGTTTCATCTACGGAAAATTTATGAGGCATGTTTTGTGGTGTGCTTTAAATTAGAATTTCTTGTAGCAGTTATCCTACTCGTAGGCAATTTTTTTTTTGGTGATCTGTAACACGGTAGAGCGTAATGGATGAATCGTGACTCCAGTGGTCACCGTTAGCTGTAAAGGTTAGGTGCTAACTTATATTGGTATAGATAAATAACAGATTTTTTTAATCACTGCGATGATTAACATCTTGAAAACTTCCGGCTCTTCTCGCGGCGACTTTATTGGATTGTTCCGACGTTTCGAAGAGAGCGTCCTGTTCATGGTCACGGAGACGTCCGCTAGCTACAAGCTTAGCAAACGTACTAACGTGTTAAGCTCGTAGCTAACGGACGTCCCCGTGACCATGAACAGGACGCTCTGCTCGAAACGTCGGAAAATCCTATAAAGTCGCCACGAGAAGACCCGAAAGTTTTCAAAATGTTGTTCAGCGACCGCGGTAATTTAAAAAAGTATTGCACTACGATGATTTGTTACTTAAAATGTGGCTTGAAGCTGAAACACATTAAGAGCAGATTAAGACCTGATTGCTTTCATCTCAAGAACGCGAATAAATAAAACTTTGTATAATTAATAACACAATTACAAAGAAGAATGACGAAAATTATTGCAATTCGACTTGTCGGTTGGTGTTTTAGCTGTAATATGAGATGATGTATGTCAGCCTGTGTCATTCCATTGACCTAACGTTTTAAAAGAATACGAAAATCTTAACATTTTGGAAATTCTAGCTCAATCGGAATATCACAGACTGACACATCATCTCATATGACAGCTGAATCACCTACCGAGAATTCGAATTGAAAGAATTTTCATTATTCTTCTTGAAGTTTGTGTTGTTAATTATTTAAAATTTTATTTTCGCGGCTTCTAGACATGAAATACATCGGGTATTAACCTGCCCTTAAGCTAGATTTTCCTGCACGATTCACATTTTTCTAAAATACTAGTACTTACACAGGTACTGTACTACCTACTGGCAAGTAAGTTTAAATATGAGTACTCTAGAAAGTCGTGTCCTCGAAATTTACCCGGAGGCTAAATTATGATATATCTACATATGTATATGTATTATATGTAGTTCACTAATATAAACGGTGTTAAGCTGTAGGTTAGACTTTTTGAACTGACCTATATGTGGGTGATTCTGTAAATATATTTTTTTAGTGCCTCCAAAGTGGGCGTGGCTCTGCTTGAGGTCGGCGCTACTAGCGCAGGCAGACGCCTGCCCGGCTTGAAGGCGGATTAATGTTTATGGGGAAAGCCGATTAACCCGCAATTTGAAGGACCGTGGATTTTAGGAATAGGGATTTTTTATTCGGAAGCCCGTTCCACACCTTTGCAGGGCTACACAAGAACGTGAATACTGAATAGGTTTTCATAAAAAAAAATTTTGGATATTTTTTTTTAATTTTTACTACATTGTGAGAGTAGTGAGTTTGTTCAATTGAAAAAGTCGTAGAACAAAATTTGTTCGTTTCTTGTACAGAATCACCTCCTTTCTGGTAGTAGTAGGTACCTATTTACTTAACACATATATATAAATGTATGATTTGTAGTTCTGTTTACACTATTACTTCCTTTTAAATTGCCACCGCTCACCATACTGTCACAATGCCGCAGGTACGCCAGAATAAACTGCATCCGGCTTTAGTTGCTACCTGTTAACCACGTCTACAGTCTACCTACAGTATTTGTGAGAGTAATGCCTTTATTCTTCTTTTTTTCTTTCTTTGCAGCCATTTTATTTGCCGCATTGCTACGTGCAGGCCTCTCTCATTTACATTATTTGAGAGGGTTTAGCCATACACTTCCACGGTGACCAGCCGGCTTGGAAGTGGGTTTCCTCACGATGTTTTCCTTCACTGGAGTGTCAGCAGCCTTTTAGGACAAACTCTAAAGTTATAAATATTGTGCTCAAAGGTTGGATCGAACCCGCACCTCCCGCTTGAGAGGCGTGCTCTTGACCGCTCGGATAACGGCTACGACACCCCACAGAAATAAGGAGCCACTCGGGAATGTTCGGCTCGGCTCGGCTCGAAGCCGAGCGTTATT
>WYDE02066569.1:0-24919 GCA_009867175.2 Adela reaumurella
CGCATAAAACAGGAATCGTATTATCCCCTGTAGTCATCCAAGGCCACCCCTATTTCGGTTTGGGTGCAAATGCTACAAGAGGTGTAGTGCGACGACGCCCACAGGTATTCGGATCCCTATGGGGGTCACTCGGTAGTGCCGACCTCGACTGACACTCTCTTTTACTGCCAATGGGTCCAGATACGTTCGGTGAAGGAATCGTGAGCTGAATTGAACGCCTTATATAAATTAGACGTACCTGAACTTGGTGAGTTGGTCGCGTGCGGCGGCGAGGCGTCGCAGCATCTTGTCACTTCGCTCGGCGCACTTCTCGCAGCGCTGCTTCAGCTGACGCACGCCTCGCTCCAACGCCGCCACCTGTTCAACACATTTCTTTCGTTATAGCTGTGTATGTACGTCGAACAATGGTCGGCCGAAAAATTATATTTTACGTAATCATTATTAGACATGCGACCGACCCGGCGGGCCATTTAGTTACTGAAGGGAACTCGTGGTGTTAGCCTTCACCGGACTGTCCAGCGAAATATAGCACTTTTAGAGTTATAGATCTGTCATTGAGGACCTGTCCTTAAGAGACCTAGTGCTGTGGTAAAAATTGATGATTTTAAATATTACAATTTTCGGGAAAGCTTTTTATTTGAAAAACTAGCATTATAAAAACACGCAGAAAAAGTAGTTCCCTAGTGGTTGTGGTGTCACACCAGTTCTATAATATTTTATCTATAATTAAGGAGTTATTGGTGTATTAAGATTTGTAGGTTATGTCAATTCTCCCTACTCTAATTACCCTACCTTAAAGTATTCATCTTTTAAGAACAAGCATTTACCTCATGCGGAGCAAGCACATCTCCTCCGGTTAGCAGAAGTTGCTTGGCCTGATCGGCGCACGCCGACACCTGCCGCTGGTGGTTGTCCAGGTCGTCCTTGATCACCTGTCGCGCCAGATCAAACTCTATTATAACTGCACTAAAGTCTAGTTTATAGAAAATAAGTACGGTGATAACAAAATTATCCATCTAGCCGGATAATTAAGTATGGTGACAAAAGATTGGTCTTTCACGACGGGTAATTAAGATGGTAAAAAAGATGGGGTCCTTCGAGCCGGATAAGCAGAGGTTCTAATGGAATTTTATTCTATTCCTTCCTGTAAATATTAGAGGGCATTTTAGTTGTAGCACCCTATGACCCAGCCATAGGCTAGTATATAATATAGTTAGCAGCATGTAAAGAAAAATATTGTCATTACTAGATGCGTATAAAAGTTATTATTCATATGTATGTATGGTTTACAGAGTAAACCAATGTGCCGAATTCTTGAATAAACAATTTTTGTATTGTATTTGTATAGCGACAAATTGTAAAATTGTATACAGTTGGAAAAACTTTCTGCACAATGAAAGTTTTTTAGTTGTAACGCTGCAAAAGAAATGAACTGCCATTTTTATTTTATATAATACAAGCATTACCTTCACACAGAAAATTACGAAAAATGGTACTATAATAAAGTATTGTATAATGATGAATCATGAACTGGGGCACTCATCTATAAAAAAAACGACAGTGAGATTCTGCAAGTCACAAAGGCTTAGATCGCCAGTTACAAGTGGAGCCCCAACAGAAAAGACCTTGAGGAAGACCCAGGAAGCGATGGAAGGATTGTAACGTGGAAAACCTGAGGAGTATAGGCAACATCTTGGAGAAGGGAGGTAAGTGATGTTTTTTTTTATTTGTTCCGAACTGGGTGGCTGCTCTTGAAACCGAGGCCTAGAGTACAGCCGCATTCACCCCTTAGGAGGTTCCAGACCGGCTTGAAGGCGGACTAATGTGTCTGGGGCAAGGCTATTATTTGAAGGCCGCAATTTGAAGATCTGTGGATTGTAGTAATAGAGAAGAATGCTCCCGGAAGCCCATTCCACACCTTTGCAGTGCAACACAAAAACGATTTAGAGAATCGTGCAATTTGAAGAACTATTCTATAGCCTACACAGGGGTGTTGTCAAGAAGATCGTTGAGGAGGCCAAGACCAACAAAGGGTTGTAGCGCCGAAGGAAGTAAATAAGCAAACAAACTACAATAATGTTAAAATTACTGACCTAGCACAATATGATAGGCATTAAAAACTCCGACCACTTCAGACATGTCCAATTCACTAACTCATTCATTATCACTGGCGACCGGCCAGATAAATGCTTTTTCAGATCCTTTTTCAAGAACTTCTTCCATTACGAAAACGAATGCTTTTGGAAGTTGTCGGCACAACAATCCACGCCGACTACGACAAGTAGTTTGCCAATCCATAAGATAAAAATTGTATACCTTGAGGGTATTGATCTGGTTCCTCAGCTCGTCGACATCTTCCTTGACTGGCTCCTGGTTGGCTAGTCTCTCTTCCACCTCTGCAATCCACTCCAGCAGCTTCGATAGCGTTTCGTCGCATAGCCGGTACTTCTCCTCCACCGCTTGCTATATATTAAACAATATGTCAAGCAGTGTTCGAAGAGAGGGGAATGTGTCCAATGTACAAGTACCGCATTCTCCAAGGATGGTGTGCTGATCAGTATTGGAAGAACTTTAGACGATCTAGGATGACATTTAGCGTGGATTATTTTTCAAAAGGAATAAGTTACAATCCTGTATTATAAAAATATATAGGTTATTCTTCAAATCCACGCATGGCATGAGTTTCACAAAATTAATCATTTTTTTATGTAGGTTGCAAAGAAATTTATATATTCCCATACTTTTCTAGTACAGGAAATTTGTAAGAAAAAATATCGCAAGTTAAATTTTACACACTTATGGCCAGAATGAAGATTAAAATAGAATAGTAAACAAATGACAACCGGCATAAAAAAATTTGCTAGACTGATGACATTTACAATAGTCAAACTTTTGTGAATGTCAGTAAATGCTTTTGGCATCGTTGCCTAAAATGGAAGAGTAAATGTTGGAAAAGATAAAAATAATACTGATCAATTCACCACGCAGTGTAAACCCATTTCAAAGTTCAAATGTGCTTATGTGCAACTTTAGCAACTGATTCTTTAACTGTATTATTTACAACACAATCCTACGACTACTCAAGACATATTTACATTGATCTTCTACATAATCCAGATATTTCTAAAAGTAAAACGGTTGGAAAAAAAATAACTTTTCATTTCGAAGGACATCTGAAAACATACACCAATTTATGAAAACAGTACCAAAAAGAGAAACCCAAAGATCGAAGTAATGCTGAAAATATTCCTCAGGCAAATATTCGAAAACCATGCAACGAAACAACAAAACAAACAACATGGCTGGAGCAGCTTTTCCTCCAGTTTACATGGACGTATCTCTTAATCTAGCAGAAAAAAGAAAGAGATACAACAATGCAAACACAAAAGCCAGTAAAGATGAAACAGCTGGGAAAATAGAAAACAAGTGTGAAGAAGTTAAACATGCAACAATCAAAAGCATCACATGCAAGCACCAATTTCCTGTAACGATAAGCAATGAACACTGATCCCTCATTAAAACATAAAATATTACTAGTGACCAAATAGGTTTTCAATGCTCATTGCTCAACATTCTAAATAAACCTTCAAAATTACTGCTGGTTTAAATATGTTATTGTCAATGCCTAAGGGTTTCATTTACTTTTACATTAATGAGTTAATTTTTTGAACAATAACAAGAAATACCTCAGGAAAATAATAATCTGAAACTAGGAAAAGAATTAAAGTGCAATAATGCAAATTGTAGTGAAATATCGCAAAATTACAATTTGCCAGAAGCTTGGTGCTAAAAGAGACAAGCTAAAAGCTAATTGAAATTTTACACGCAAAAACACAACAGTGAATTTTATTCCATTTGTAGACGGCACAGGAATTAAAATATTTGAGGCCGAAAAAACGTAAGGTGCACGAAACAAATAGAATCAAATTTACCAAACAACAAATCGTGTATCAACGATAATAAAGAAAACGAAATGAAAAAGTAATAAAAGTACTACCTTTAATGATTGGAATTTTTTTTAAATGTGGTTTACCAAAATTTTGAAGTCACAAGCTCCTTACCGATGCTATTATCACATTTCCAGTTAGCAATCACGTGGTGAAACACGGATCATGCATGAACATGGTATCGAATGATTCTGCTCCAAGGAATGAGGAAGTCTTTCGTGTTTTTTTATTTGGGAGAACGACAAGATGCTATTAACACTTATGAATTAAAATTACTCTCAAACAAAAAAAAAATTTTTAAAAGAACTATTGGGATGAAAGCATTAGTTATCTTATCTCAACCTTCACAACACCAGCGGTCACAAATGCTGGTTTCTTGAGCAAACCAAAATAAGCTTTAAGCCAAACCAAGACATTGAGCAGTTTAAATTTGAACTGGACAGTTTTCATTATTCTGACCATTGATGAGGTCAATGTCACGGTAAATGACAATTTTGAATGGGATGGTGATGATGCAGACATGACAATGGGTTAGGGAACTGGCGAACGATGATGCAAGGAGTTGGCGGGGTCGTCGGTAACGGATCCCGATCAGTCAAGCGTTCATTCTTTTTAGCTCAAAGGGGATCTTTAGCATCGCAGGCATTTTCAATAGCTGTAAATAAAAACAACATATATCTCCGCTTAATGACATGTGGATGTAAGCATATTTGAAATAAAATTAAGCAGCTATTTAACAACACAGATGGAAAAATAAAAGATGCTGCTAACGTTTCAAAAATTTTTAAAGTAGTGAATATTTATAAAATTTTATAAGACTAAGTGTTTTACTGTCGCAAATACTTTACAGCTTTAATTTGAAAGCAATGTACTCGTGCTGTGCACCTCGATAACTTAAATATTTTTTTTTATAAATAGTTTAAATAAATGCCAATTATTTGTTTAATAACATGAAAACAGGTGTTCCAGTTTAAAAATGGTGGATGATTGTAGGATGTTCGAAACATTGCATTGGCAATCAGTTAGTGGAAAACACTTGAAAAACTGTGAAGTAAAACCACAACCTTTTAGGAATGCAAAATCTCCAAAATTCAGCATTGAAAACAGTGACACAACCGCATTTCGCTGAACATTGTGCCATGCAGTTCTTTAAGCCAATCAACTTTGCAAAAAGAAATCCCACGGAAGAAAGAGATGTAGGAAAGCACACCTAGGCGGTATAGGGAAGCATCACAAAAATCAACAGAATATGACTTACCCTCGTCTCCGCTGGCAGGAGATATCCCTTTTGGTGGGCCTTCAGTAAGTCCAGGCTTAAATCTTTTTTCTGTTCTAGGACTAGCCTGCCTGCTATGGGATCGACCAACTTCTGATCTATCGCTTGCACCAACGGCCAGATTTTTCCTGTCTCTGGTTCCTTGACTACCGTACTAGAGGGGTCGACTATTTGACGCTCGATCGCCTCGGCCAGGGTCAATCGCTTTCTGTCGATGACACTTGTCGTTATGAAGGGATCGTTTAGTCCTCCGGTTGTCGGGTTATATATTCCAAAGTTGAGCGTTTCGATAAGGCTGAAGCTTTTTTTGGGCGTCGCCAAGAGACCCGTATCAATGGCCGTAGACAGCGTGTTCAATTTGGACGTTTCTGTATCCAGAATGTTGCCCTTTTCTGGGTCCATCAGGCCTTTGCGGAAAGCCTCCGGGAGTTTTACCAATCTCTTCTTGAGGTTATCCTTAATGAGCGCCGTGTCTGGATCTATGTGCCCTAATGATGTCGCGTCCTTGATGGACAGAACTTGGTTGGATTTTGGATCGGTGAACTTAGCAGTGTTGACGTTCAAATGACCGAGCTCTAAGGCTTGTTCAAACGCTAGAGGCTCGCGGATGTACACAATCAAGCCATTTTCAAAAACGAAGCACAATGCACGAGACCTACCTGTTTGTGGGTCGAAGGATCCTTTGGAGTTTTTGTTGATTATTCCCTCCGTTATAGCGAGTTTGAGAGGAATGAACTTATTCTTATGAGGATCTTTAATGACAGCTGTTTCAGGATCTATGAACTCAAATTTAATAGCTTCATCTAAAGTGAACTCCCTAAGAACAGGTTGTCTCTGTGCATCAGCAGGACTGACATATCGCTTAGATATTTTCTGTGACGTGATAGGTTGAATGACAGTAACCAGAAGACCTTTATCAAATGCTATGTCTAAACTATAAGCTTTTTTTGTTTTTGTATCTAGAACTCTACCTTTGGTGACATCAACATCACCTTGTTGGATGGCGAATGGCAGAGGATTGAATTTGTTCGAGAAATTATCTTTAGCGGCAGTGAGCTCAGGATTGATGAAACCAATTTCTATTGCTTTATTTAGATCCATGAAATCGCCGGTATTGGGGTCGATGATTTTACCAGTATCAGCCCGGAACAGACCATTTTTAATGACTTCTTCGAGCGAGAGGTTTTTCCTGCTTGTTACGATAAGACCGCGGAGTTTGGCATCTAGTAAGTTAATGTGATTGCCATTCGGAAGGTTGTATAAACTTTGTTCTTGGTCAATTATACCGGTATGAATGGCCTCATCCAGTTTAACGTATTTGCTAGCAGGAATATTTTTAACCAACGATGTTTCGGCATTAATAAGTTCTTCAACAATGGAATTTTTCAGGGTGAGTTTACGCTCAGTAACAGGGTGCAAGAACACTAATGCCTGGGAGTCGTACATGCTCATGGCCAGGGTGTCATACAGAGTGAAACCTGCGCTCTCTATGTCCACAATAAGCCCTAAGGACATTGCATCCGATAAAGGTATTTTCAGATCAGATCCTGGCTCTTGGAAAGTTCCCGTGCCTCTATCTACGATGCCGCTACGACAACAATCAGCCAAGGATATAGGCTTTTCAGATTTTACATCAAAGTAGCAAAGATATCTCGGACTGATCACAGATTTTCTAATGGACTCGTGAAGTGTGATTTTGCGACCAGTGGTTGGATCTATAATTTTCTTTGATTGTTCATCATACAAGCCTTGATGTAATGCTCGTTGTAGTGATATTGGGGCTTTGCTATCAATTAGTAATCCTATTTCAAATGCTTCAATCAGACTAATTTCTTCGTCCTCGTGGTTAATATTTTTGACTATACCTGTATTGCTGTCAATCACGCCTGACTGAATACATTCTGGTAAACTGAGCTTGCTCCAAGCGCCATGTCTGTTATCAGCAATATGGACGGAATATGGGTCGATGATATGAATTCTAATCGCTTCGGCAAGCGTATATTTCTTTCCCGACTGAGGATCCATAAACAAGCCAGTGATTTCATCGTAAACACCTTTTTGAATAGCTTCAATGAGTGACATGGGTTTACGCACTTCTACAAGGATCCCTCTTTCGAACGCTTCACGGAAGTTAACTTTTTCATCTCCAATGGTGATGGTGCCGGTTTTTCCGTTTACGATGCCTTTGTCGATAGCGAACTCAAATGGAATCACTTTACCGTAAACATGGACTAGTGTGGACTGTGGGTCCAAGATGCGTTTTTTGATAGCTCTATCAGTTGGAACTTTTTCCTTACTTTGTGGATGCGAGAATTTACCTGTAACCGGGTCATAGAAACCTTTGAAAACTGCTTCGGGAAGACTGAGCTTTCGCTTAGCTGGGACTATGAGACCACGTTCAGACGCATCCGTGAGAGATATTTTGTCACCCTGCAAAGGATCTGTTGCCCTTCCTTCCTTTGAATCAATTATTCCAGATTTTATGGCATCTCCAAGAGTTATGATATCACCAGTTTTAGAGTTCTTTACGGACAAAATATTAGGATTAATATTACCAAGTTTAATGGCATCTTCAAGGGTCATGGTGTCATGTTTAAAAGTGAGTAATCCTGTGTCGGGGTCGTAGAAACCTTGTACCAGACCCTCCTGTAAAGACCATGGTCTTCTGTCACTAAGGAGATATCCCTTGTCATTTGCATCCTTCAAATTTAACATGGGCTTGGTGATTATACCTTGTTCTAAATCTACAAGCCCTGTTTCAACAGCCTTCTTGAATGGAATGACCATGTCGGATTTGTCATCCTTAATCCTAACTTGGCTAGGATCTACCAATTTAGAGTCTACTGCTTGATGTAATGTAATGGAATTTCCTGTTTTCGGATGGATAATTTTTCCAGTTTGAGGGGAATAATATCCTGATTCAATAACATCAAACAACGACCAGGTGATAGACTTGGTCGCTAATAGGCCCTTTTGCAAGGCAATATCTAGAGTTATGTTTTTGCCAGATTTAGTGTCGTGAAGTTTACCAGTTACTGAATCTAATAATTTTGTGTCAAGAGCGGTAGCGAGAGGCACAAAAGTTTCTTTTGCTGTGTCTTTAATTTCAGAAATAGTTGGATGAACAATATTTCTGTCTACTGCTTCACTGATTGTCACTTCTTGTTTTGTAAGCACATCCTTTATTTTTCCCGTCTTTGGTTCATACAAGTGGCTGGTCACAATGGCTTCAATTGAAATAGGATTTCGCGTTGTTACTACTAACCCATGAAGAATAGCTACCGAAAGACGAATTTCTTGTCTGGTTTCAGTGATCATGATTACTCCCTCTCGAATTTCTATTCTACCATCTTCTAGAGCATCTGACAAAGGCACAAGCTCATTAGAGTTAGGAAGTTTGATTTTCAGCGATTCTTGATCAATAAGACCATTTTCGAGAGCATTCTCAATAGGAATTTGTTCTCCCGTGTTGACATCTGTTATTTTTCCAGTTTTAGGATCGAACAAACCACTTTCTAACGCAGTTTCCAATGTAATACTTTCAGGACATGATACATCTTCAGGTTTTTCAACTATCCAGCCTAGTTGAATGCATTCAAGGAATGGCACTCTCTTGCCAGTCTTAGGATGGACCATGTGACCAGTAGTTCGATCGATAATAGGACGGGCCAAAGCTTCATCAAATGGAATAAAACATTCAGATTTTGTTCCCACTTCTCTCACTAATAGTGTCTCAGGGTCAAAGATTTGCAAGCCATAGACTAGTTCCTCAAATGTAATTCTGGCACCAGTCTCTGGGTTCAAGAACACTTGCTTCTCAATGTCATATACACCGAGTTCGGCTAGTTGTTCCGCTGTGGGGTGTTCCGAAATTCTAATTGAGAATTGAGGTCGTTCTTCATTAATCAAAACACAGTTCTTAGAAATTACATCCACTACAGTAAACACAGTGATTTGTTCTTGATTAAGAGAATCTTGCACAGTTAGCGGTAATTCTACACCATTTGACAGTATCCTACAAACTTTGGGTTCGATTTTTCCTTGAGCAATAGCATCACCTATTGGTATTTTGTGGTACTGTATCATCAATGTTTGTTGAATAGGTTTCGATACATTTGGTTCGACAATTTCTTCAACCATGCGCAATGGTTGGCGTTCAGCCTCAAGAAGCATGGCAGAAGATGTCTTTGTATCCTGCGGCTTACTTACTGTGACTGTTCCAACTGTAATAAGTTCTCTTGGATCAAATGAAACCGTTTTACCACTTTTATCTCGTGTTTCAACAGGCTTAGCAAATGAATCAGAATCAGTTTTCTTTTTGTCTTCTTTTGTACCTACTGATTTTGGAACTTTGAATTCTTCAGTCACCTTTTGAATGGGCGTGTCAACAGTTGTAATAGTTGTTACAGTAATGATATTTGACGTATCTGCTGTACCTTTAGTCTCAATAGGCACACTAATGTCCTTGGGAAGTATATCTGTGTTTTTGGTTTCTATTGTTTCTACTTGATGTTTTGGTGACTTGTCCTTTATTTTCTCTTTAGGGGTCTTAACTGGGAGCACTACTGGAGCTACAGTTTGTAAGATGTCTTTTTGGCGTGAAGGTTCTTCAGGAAAGGAAGTTACTGGCTTACCTATTTCCGCAATATCGTGAACTTCACTTATTTCGTAATTAGGTTCTGAATATTCCACAGTCTTCTGACTTTCCAAAACCTCGATGGTTGTAACTTTAGTGGATGTAGAAGTTACGACCGTCTTCTCTTCTATCACAGGACCATGTGTGATCTTTTCCATTGTGATAACTGTTGTAATGCCATCGCCTTTGGGTTCTTCGCTTTCGTGTTCTTCGCTTTCGTGACATACTTGTTCGATAATGGTCGTTTCTTTGATGGTCTGCGATATTTCAGCGGGCTCATTGATATCTTTTTCAGGAGACTGTTTGGGTCTTGATTCTTTCTCCTTTTTAGATGGCTGCTTCTGTTCATCTAATTTAGACGTTTTGTCTTTTTCATCATGTAGTGAGTTAGTACGTTTGGCCATCTTATCTATCTCATTTTTATTCTTCTTCTCATCTTCATGAGATGATTTATTTGTTTCAACTTCTTTAGGCGATGTGGCCTTATCTTCTTCCTTAGAGATTTTTATCTTTTCGTTCTCTTTAGCCGATTTCTCCTTTTCAACATCTTCAGCTTTATTATCTTTTTTTCCTGGTTTGCTTGATTTATCGCAGGTAGACTGAATATTTTTTTCCTGTTCAGTTTCTTTAATTTTATCAGACCTAATTTTTGTAATAATAGTGGTTTCTGTTGTTGTCGTTGAAAGAGATGAGTCATCTGTAGGCGAATAGGACCTAATAATCGGTTTTGATACATGCATTTTTTCAATTTCAATAAAGGAAGCGGTGGCCTTGGCAGCACTGTCTGGTGTATCCTTCAATGATGGTATACGTTTGTTATCGAATAAAGCTTCATCTTCTCGTGCTTCAGGAGCCTTCGGATACTTTTTATCAGCTGGTGATACAGTTTTCGTGACGACTGTATTTGAAGGTTTCAGTTTAATTTCTTGTTTTGAAGGCAGTGTTTCTTCAGTAAGTTTTTTCTTTCTTTCAGGTGCAACAGGTGGGCCCTTTTCAACGGGCTTAGCAAGGGGTGCATTTTCTTTACCGGGTGAATCTTTCTTGGATACCTTATTTGCGATACCCTTAGCAGTTTCGACTACAGCCATGCCAGCTAGCACAGGAGCCGCGACAACTGCCATAATGCCCATTTTAGCAGCATTTTTTATGTCAAATGTTTTCCCTGACTTCTTTTCTTTTATTTTTCCAGTCTTTTTATCGACAATTCCTTTGTCTACAGCCTGCTTTAATGTCAACGGTTCAGATGACTGAACATCGTAAATTACTGAATCTGGATTGATAATCTTTTTATCCATAGCTTCTTTAAAAGTCAGAGAATTCCCTGTCTTGGGATCTTTAAATCTGTTTGTCTTCTCATCAAACAAAAGCTCAAACGCATCAGCTAAATTAAGCATATCTGTTATGGGCACAACTTGAGATTTTTCCAGTTCTACGGTGGCCATATCAAGGGTACCCTGAGAGACAGCTTCAGATATTGGAATTATTTTCCCTGAGTTGGGGTCTGTGAATGTGCCTTTGCTTAAATCGACCAAACCTAATCTAAGAGCTTCGTCGAAGTTGATTTTAGTTTCTTTCGTAATAAAATGTTCTTTACTTACTTGTTCATCTCTTACAATTCCTTTATCGCGAGCTTCTTCTATAGACATTATCTCACCCGTTTGGATATTTTGGACCTCATTAACGTTAACTAAAACATAATCAGCCAAAAGTTCAACCATTTTAGTAGTGATAGTATGTTGAGAAGTGAATGTTTCACTAATCGTAGTTACAACTCCGGATACTTGCATTTCTGTGTTATGTTTAACTGAAAGTAATCCCTGCTCTAGAGCTTGATCAATTGGAATTACTTGCTTTGTGTCAGGGTCAGTGAAGGTACCGTCTTCAATATTGATTACATTCCGATATAATGCTTCTTTAAGATTTAGAGTTTCGGAATTCTGTGGAAAAGGTATGGACATGATAAAATCCTTATTCACGGCTTCTTCTACGGGTACTTTCTCACCAGTCAACGGGTGCGTTATTTCTTGTGTTTTGGGGTCGAGAATGCTTTGTTTTATTGCTACGGAGAGTGTCATGGCTGCAGGTGGAATGTGCTCTATATACTGTTTATTTTCAGGTTCTGGGAATATATTTGCATTAACACCGTCCATAAGACTCCAAGGACCTTCACTGGTTTTAATTATATTTGTGTCACTATCTATTATGTCAGCCGTGAGGGCATCTTGCAAAGTGGTCGTAACACCGGGAGCTATTGTTACTGTCGACAATGGATCAACAATATCGCAAATGATAGCTTCACGCAAAGATAGTTTATCTCCAGTTTCAGGGTGAATTATTTTACCTGTCTTCGGATCAACCAAACCTTGCTCGAATATTTGTGATACAGACAAGCTTTTGGCTAGAGGAATTAGTATTTCATTCTGACCATCTGCATCTAGAAACCCGCGCTCAATAGCTTTTCTAATGCTCAAAACGTCGCCGTGAAGCGGATCTACAATGTTTCCTTTAGTGTCGTCGATAATATTAAGTTCAATAGCCTTTCCCAAAGTTATGGGCTGTCCATTGTTATCTTTGAACAACTTTTCGTTACTAAGGATACGGGCTGTATCCTCATCGATCATTCCTTTCTCTATAGCTTCATCTGAGTCCACAACACGTTTTCTTAGTTTTTGTAAAATAACAGGTTTTGCTTCGACAGGGCGATCGATAACGCGCGCCTTTCCGATATTTACGATGTATTTGGGTTCCGTTACAGTGCGAACCTTCGAGACATCGACAAGTGGTGGAAAAGTGATTTCTGCAGACGTTTCTGTGGGTGTTTTTACTGTCTTTACTGTGGTAGTTGTAATTTTTGAGATTGAAGGAATATCGGCCGCGAGCGCATTTTGAAGAGATTCAACTGTTATAAATCCATCAGAGATTGCGGCACCTACAGACACTGGTTTTACAGTTGAAGTTTGTGTGTAGGACAGCACACTGTCTGGTTCTTGAGATTCTATTGACTGTCTGTTATCTACTGGAGTGGACCTCTCCAAGCTATCAGGTGTTCTACTGTTTCTGGTAGATTCCTCATATTTTGAATAGGTCACAGGGTCCACTAGACCACGTTCGTAAGCCACTTCCATTGGAAGTTTTTCCCCTGTTTTTGGGTCTATGACCATGCTGCTCCTAATTACTTGTATGACCTTGGACGCGGCGACAAGAGGATTACCCGCTACCACTATGAGTCCTAGTTTAGTAGCTTCTACGAGATCAATTTTCGTACCAGTCTTATCTTTGTATTCGCCTGTTTTTTCATTGATAATTCCCTTGTTAACGGCTTCTTTCAATCCTACTTGAAGACCCGATTTAGGATCGATAACCTGGACTTTGTTAGGTGAAATGATTCCTCTTTGCACGGCTTCAAGAACAGTTTCTGATATTCCAGAAGTAGTTGAAATGACAAGAGCTGTGGATGGATCGAATATGACACCGGGAGCCACTTGAACAGGCTCTAAGGGCGACTGCTCTAGTTCGAACAGTGATGGAGAAGATTCGATTTTATGCAGAGGTCTATCTGCTTCGACTTCAGACACTTCCATCTTGTCAGGCTGTCCAGCGATTTTTGTAATGGTTATTATTCTGATAGAGCCCTGTGAGCTAGAACGGATATGATCAAAGATCACAAGTTTGCGATTTATGGCCTCCTCCATAGTTATCCCGAGACTCTTATAATGACCGGTTGGGTCGATTACTTGTTTTGCAAGAGCTGTGCCTAGAGTAATCTTTTTCTTAGATTGAGGGTCTATTGCAAGACCCGAATCTGGATTAAGAATTCTCATTTTAATGGATTCTTCGAAGCTTATTACTTTATCTGTGCCTGGAATTGTGAACATCCCTCTGGCCGGCTCGAAAAGGTTCTCTTGGATAGCATCCTTGAGGTCCCATCCATTTGGCGGAATCTGAACAGTACTTCTGTGTACCGAGTATGCTGTTACTACAGGCTGTTCTATCTTGGTGGTAGTAATATTTTTAATATGTTGAATGTATCCGGTTTCCTGTCCACTGGTTGTGACCGTATGCATGTACGTGCCATCTGGGCTCTTGATCGTTTCCGGTACACTGTCTCTCCTAACTTTGCTCTCGGGACTGGTGGGTACGTCTTTGATGAACGACTTCTTGGTTATTTTTAGTTCAACTAATTGTCCCGGTGCCAAGTCCTTTTTATTGATTCCGCGTTCAGAAAATCTAATAGTGTGCGGTTCGACTTTATCTACGCCTAGTAACCCTTCGTCGAGGGCCTGTTGAATTGGAATGATCTTTCCGGAATTAGGGTCAGTGAAGGTTTGAGTTGTCTCGTCAATTAGTCCTCTCCTTACTGCCTCCGTGAATGTTATGATGGTTGCAGATCTGTCTGCAACTTTCGTGTTAGTTATCGTGACATATCTCTTAACGGTTTTAGTGACAGTTTGCAATGTTAAAGTAATGTTTAGTAAAGAATTAAGTAAAGCAGCACCTTCTGGAGTAATCATATTAATTTCCGCAGCCTTATTGAATGGAATAGGTTTTTTAGTCTTATAATCTAAGAGGTATCCCGTTTTAGGATCTAGTATATTTTTAAAAACAGCATCTAGCACCGACAGTTCCACACCATTCTCATAAATACCTATCTTACGGTTAAACATCTCCAAAACTTCTGGCCTCACCGCTGTTAATTTCACACTGTCCTCCAACAAAACAAAGTCGCCATTTTTTGCCTTTAAAAATCCCTCACCGTTAACGTATTTGATTAAACCCTTACTTACAGCTACATTAAATGGCACAAATTCATCAGACGTAGGATCTCTAAAACCGTCAATTTCGAATATTGATTTCTGAACGACGGACGAGATTAGACCTCTATCTACTGCCTCAGGGATGGAGAGGATTTCTCCAGTTAAGTTATCGCGGAACTTGCTTTCGGGCAGAATGATCCTAGCACCTAAAGCTTCTGACAGAGTCAGCAGTTTACCTGTCGTTGTGTCAGTAATCGATTTGACGTTATCACTATCGAGAACTCCTACCGATATTGATTCTAGAATGTTTAGGGACGCTTTATTCATGGGAGAAGTAATCTTACCGTCATTGGTCATCATATTGTTATCGCAGACATCCTTCAAAGTCATCGGCTTACATATTAGTCGCTTCTGAGCGGCATCCTTGTAAGATATTTTGTCTTTAGTCAAACTGTGAATGTATTTCGAATGTTTCGGATTGATAGTATTTTTGTCTATGGCTTGAGCGAGGGTTATTTTCGAATCCGTTTTAGGATCGACGACTTCCCTGAATGAAGGGTCGATGAGACCATTTTCAATTGCGACCAATAATTGGAATTTATCGCCTGAGTTCCTATCCAAAATACAACCCGAACTGTCAACGAGACCTTGGTTAATGGCATCGGAGAGAGACAGAGCGCTCGATTTTATTTTGATAATCTCATTATAGATCAAGTATCCCTTCTGGTAGGCTTCCGATATAGTTATAAAGGTTCCGTCAGGGAGCCTGTACAGGCCTCTCTGTAGGTCGAGTTGTCCTCTGTTCAGAGCGTCAGATATACTCATTCCTTGGGCAGTCGGTCTTTCTGTTTCCACAATTACCTTGATCCTTTTCTCAGCCGGGTCTGACAGTCCATGTTCTGCATCATATAGTTCACTCTGAATGGCTTCTAGTAGAGTTACTTCGTTTCCATCTTCTGATACTCCGCAAGGCCCAGTGAGTCTGGAGGCCAATTTAGCATCGATGAGGCCTTCTCTCGCAGCCTGCTCTATCGTCATGGTCTGTCTAGTCTCAGGAGAAGATACCAGTCGGCCAGTGCGGACGTCTAGTATCCTCATACTGATAGCTTGGCCGACTGTGAGGATCTCTTTTGTTTCTGGATGAATGATTCCCTTTGACTCGATAATGTTTTGTCCTTCGTACATCTTGTGAACGCGTTTCAGATTCCTGAGATCCGGTCTATCACCATCATCGCCAGTAATAACGGTGGTAGTCTTGTACGGTGATCCGAGTTTGCCGTTTGCAATTTTCGATGGTGCGTGGCCATCGTGTTCTGTTTGTGTTGTTGTTCTCATGGTGCTGTATCTAAAGGGGATAAAATAAAAAAAAATTAGAATGTCTCTTTTGACTATTTCTTAAAGATTATTGTTGTGTTTGCATCAATACTTGTTTAACTTCTACTTACAGGTAAAATAACTTAAAGGTAAAGGTACTTAAAGGTAAGTGTTAAGAGGGTGAGATCCGAGCTGATGGGCCTCAGTAGGGATGGTTATTTATGCTACAATTTTTTTTCTATCCGTAACATCTACAGGTGGGCTAAGCTGGGGCGCACCTCACACAGCGTATTACACTTACCGTACACGAAAGTAATGCGGTGGTTGACTTTCCTGGCATGGATAATATTTTCTATCTATTTTATTTGTGGATGTCATTAGTGCCGGCCGATCCTGGGCTGTTCATTGGGCACTCGCTCCTGGCCCTTGAGCTTTCCAGACATTAATAAGTTTTTGTTTAGTTTTATTGTTTTATTATAGTTTTATTAAATTAATACCATGGAATATTTATAAACTAATGTACTACAAGACCCAAAATTGAATAAATTTCTAGGTTTGTTTTAGCAGGAAGATTATTACAGAAAGACATTTAACTATGCGCCTAATTACTTATGTAAATTTCACCAATTTGAGTGCATCACCCTTGTAAAATATAAAATGCAATTAGTAATTATAATGAAAATCGGGGATGAATTGTCTTCGAAAGAGAAAGATGTAATAGAGGCCACAATGAATAGCGGTTACGGTTCTGCATTGACGGTGAGGTAGTATGAATCGCGAGAAAGCTATAAAATTCTCCAGGGAGGTTAAATATCTGGGAGTAATCCTTGACCAAAAACTCACCTGGAATAGTCATATTGACTATATAATCGGAAAGGCAAAAATAGCTTTGGGCACCTGCTCTCGATTAGTGGGATCAAGATCATCATGGTAAGGGTGTATAATTTCAAAAGACTATTCAATAGAAATACCTGGAAGGGAAGAATGGGACACTGAATTCCCTCGGCCAGTCAGGCACAGTGACATCATGTGGTATACCGATGGATCCAAAAAAGATGGTCTCGCAGGATCAGGGATCTATGGAGAGCGTCCACGGATGCGTAAATCAACGCGTCTGGGAAAGCATGCCTCTGTGTTCCAATTAAGCTATTATGGAAATTGACCGGATGACTACATTACCTAATGTACCACTTTTTTTTTGTACCAGTAATGTCAGCCTAATACACCTTGATGAATTAGGTAGGTGCCATGTCAGCGCTTCCGTCAACAATTTGAGCCGGCTACACTGAACTGAATGCATGTATGCAATCATCGACTGTATATATGAAAACCAGGGGAGATCATACTCTGGCAAAACCATATACATCTTGTCAGATAACCAGACAGACCTGCAGGCATTGGAAGTAAATGAGCCACACTCTAGAATGAGTCGCGAGTATTTCCAAGCCCTAAACCACCTCGGTGTCAACAACAAAATAACGTGGAGATGGGTGGACCTGGACATACTGGAATTGACGGCAATGAAGAAGCCAATCAATTTGCTGGGGATGGAGCTGATAAACCACCAATCGGCCCAGAGCCGATAGTGGGAATACCAAAAATCACATACCAGAAAGACACACTCTCCTGTGTACATAACCAAAGCAAAAAGCACTGGTTCCAGTTGCCCGGGCAGAGGCACGCGAAGGCACTGCTTTCTGGGTACTCGCGTAAATTTACTTCCGGGGTATGAAACTTAAACGAAAAGATATAAGGATCTTAACAAGGACCTTAAGGGACACTGCGGACTAAATAAACACCTTCACCGTATGGGCCTCAGGGACACACCAGTGTGCAGGTACTGTATAAAAGAGGATGAAACGCCCATGCACACCTTTTGTGTATGTGAACCAGTCATTCATAGTAGAAGCCGTATACTTGGGGGGCATATCTTCAACCCATGCCAGATACAGGCACTCAACCCCAAGGATATAACCGACGCAAAAACCATTACAATCAATAGATTGTCATGTTTTTCAAGTTAACTTTTGACGTGATATTATTTTTTTTACGACATTCATGTTGAACTCTTAATTTTTGCCGATTTCAATAAAAAAAAATTATGTTATACTTTTACCCTTCCTAAAAGTAAGTTTCTTTACAATTATACAGATATGTACATTGTAATCATATATTGAAAATTTCTAAAAAATTGTTTAATATTAAATTTTTGTCTATTTAATATATCTGATACTTAAAACAGAATTTAAAAACTTATTTAACTTTATTTGTAGATAATTTCATTGGCTTTATGGAAAAAAAAAAATTGTATGTAGCTTTATTATTTTACAAAATATTTGAGTTTATGTCAAGGTTGGTGCTCAAATTTGCACATGCGAAAAATGGCCGTTAGCCAAGGGGTTACCTAAAATTATATTAGCCGAAGGGTTAAGTTTCTTCAATTCAAAATAGAAAACTGTCAAACGTAAAAATTTAAAAATACCTAAAATTAAGAACTTCTAAGACCGCATGGTTATTCAAAATTGTTCCTCTCTCGTACAGCGAAAATATGGAACGGTCTTCTGGTGAGTGTGTTACCTGCCACCTATAATCTGGGGATCTTGAAAAGCCTTTTGGTCCGCCCTACAGCGGGCATGGCGCATCTGTGATCGTGGTTTTGTGAGGAGTGGTGTTATTAGCTGTGTCTGGCCTTCTCTCGGAAGTCTGGGCACAGCCACACATGCCGGTTTATATAAAAAAAAAAATAATTTAAATAACTTTTTTCAGAGTCTCCACATACATTTTCACATTTGCTGCCGAGGAGCGAAACAGCCAAGTGCGCAGTTTTCTGTCCACGATTATTTTTCAATGTCGTAGGAGAAGTCGTCCTTAAGTTGTGTGCAAAATTTCATTAAAATCAAACTGCGTGAATTTAGCGCAGACAGATGAACGTCACAGATCAGCTATATACCCGTCCAGAAACTTTTATTATTTATTGAATTACGTACAGGAACGGTAAAAAAACTTGAACAAGAGAGACGTGAACGTACCCTGCTGTCATCACATCGGAGATAAAGGCGCGACCGCCAGTGAGCTTCCCCGGAACAAAGTGCACCTCCGTGGATCCGAGCTCCACGCCCGATGTCTTCGCAAAACACATGTTTGCCACCAGCTCAATTCCTGAAACATAATCGTACGAGGAACAATTACAGATCTCACAACACTCGAAGAGGAAGACAACGAGGAGATCTAACTGAAACCTTCAACTCCATATCAATATTTTGAAAAGTAATTAGGTATTTCATATTCATAATTTCATTCAACTATTTCAAATACTATAACTGCATGAACATAAAAGAGAATGCCTACGTGGACTTACGTTACAACTTTATTGTCGCTTTTGCCACATATTGAGGGAATGATCCTGTCGTATGCCTAGTACCGGATCGATCCAAGAGAAACTCTGTCGAGTTAATTTAACTTTGATCTCTATATCTGACAAATAGAGTATAAAATTCATTGCTAATGAAAGGGTCAATGCAGTCTTGTGTAGTTAATGAAATATTAGGAACTAGTTCAGATTACGGAACTAGAATGATATAGTCTTTTAAACTTGATCAACGTAGTTCATAATTCCTTTAAGATATGAATTATAGACAAAGAGTATCAGATCCAGAGCTACTTTCAATGTCGAACAAACGATCCAAAGAACGAACATACTGATCAGAGAGCAGAACGACAGACAGGGAGCAAGAACCATAATATAATCTTTTCGTGAATGAAAGATCACCCAAGCACCGTTCGTTCGTCGGAATGAGCGAGCAGAACGACAGGGAGCAATAGAATTATGAAAATGAACTAATTAATTTATTAAATAAATAAATAAGCAGGAATATGACTTAAATGAAGGCCACAGAAAATTTACAGTTCATTATTACTTACGCAAATCAGTGAACGATGCTTTAAAGGTTGGTCTCTCAGTATGACTGAAGAAAAGTATGATGTTTGTGATTTTTCTTGGAAATAACAGAAAAAAAGTCAAGTAGACGTTCCTTCACATTTTTATTTAGTATAGGTACAATTAAAAATGAAAACTTTGCCCGATGTTTTTAAATTTGTCCATTAATACTTCGACAGATTTATGCTTTACACGAGCTCATCTCATTTTTAAATTTTAGCAAGAAAATATAGTGTATAATATTCATTAGCTATCTGGTTTTCCATAATAATCGCTAGTTTATAGTGTGGCATTGAAAATACACACCAAAAATATTGTCGCTCGCACGCAATCTCTCTCTCAAGGTCAAGTAACAGCAGACAAGAGTTAAGGTAAAGATAAAGGTGCATTGTTACAGGGTTCTTACTGATTTACTTACCAGTCATATGTTGGGCAGCGAGACCTGGCTTGGATCGACCGGCGCGTATGTTGAACACACGAACTGGAACTCCACTCAGTGCGCTCAGCGATATCGCCATGCGCAGAATCTGACCTCCCTGTTAACAAAACAAGATCAGCCTTGAATCTACCGGAGCGTATGTAATACAAACAAACTGGCACTAACTCAGTGTGCTGCCGTCCCGGCGGCGGCCTGCTTCGCGGTAGCAACGGCCTAGCCATAGGCATGATCTATCTTCCTTCACTTACCGCCTACCATCTTCACTACTCAAACGAGTAGTGAAGGCTGCGGCGATGGCCTAGCGCAGCGGTTCCCAAAGTAGTGCTAGCACTTTTCAAATTACGCGCATACCACTTCAAGTGGTGCTCAAGTTGCGTTATGTACGATTTCTGGATGGTAGTACCATCATAGAAGACCTTCTCTTCTGCAAAATCAACACAGCAAGTGTACGAGCTCAAGACTTGTTCGAGTTACTTGACACATTTATGGCCGAAAATAATTTGGACCAAATTCATTGGTGTGTGTACTGATGGTACACGTTCAATGTCAGGGTGCCATGGAGGATTACAGGTTTATCCGCAGCAAAGCTGCATTTGCATTTTTACCATTGCATCATCCATAGAGAAGTACTTGCATCAAAGTAGCTTTTTACACCACTGAATCTCGTCCTAGAACGTGTGGTGGATGTGGTGAACTACATCAAAACTCGACAGGGTTCATTAAAATCATGATTTTTTTTTTAATAAAAAAAATCTGATTTTAAATTGGATTTATTTGATTTTTTTTTATATTCCCGTCTGTTTTAATTTGGAAGTATGTTGTTGTTAAGAAAAACCACAACATAATTTTTGTTTATTTTTATTATTAATAATATTAACAAAAATCAACATATCAGTTTTTCTTTATTATTTTAAACAAAAACAAAATATTACACACCTACATACATAAGTACTACTATTATTTACACATAGTAGGTAGGGTGGGTTCTCTAAAAGTCGGCTACTCACTCCTCCCTATTTATAATTAGATGTTTTGCTTAGTTTTTACAAAAAAAAATGGGGACCAACTATTGGAGCCTGATTTCATATAGATTTCCGAATTTTGGTCGTAGCCGACTTTTGGTACTTTGGTTTCTATTATCGTTTTAGTCAATGCTCAAATTGTATCGGCTTAGATGTTTTTACACGTAAAGTTATCAAACAATCGTCATTATGAAAACCAAAAGTCGGCCGCCTGATTTCCTCCTAGCATCGGTTCTGAGATGGTGGCCGAATTTAAGATAACTCTGAGTTCTAATATCGGCCACCTAGATTAAAAATTCACCAAGGGTGACCACACAATCGAACATAGCATAATTCAATTTATGGTTTTGGATTGTGGGTTACTTATAGGTACATACATATTAATTAGCCACAATAATTAAGAGGGATAGCCACCTCAGCAAATAATTTATTGAACTAAAATTAAACATATGAATCATGTTATTCACATAAAGAAAAAATACTTTGGCAGAGTTAAGGATACGTATAACCTAAACCAGGGATTGGGAAATAAATTAATTGGAGGGCCAAATCGAACTCCTATAAACAATTATATTAATTAAACAATTCAATAATATTTTATATTATTACCTGTAATACCTTTAATATTTTTTATATACATTTTTTTCCCGAATGAGGTATATTCCGTATAAAGATAATTAAGTTAGTATAAACAACTTAACATATTACGAGAACGAATGGAGCAATGGATTCCAAAACAAGGTTGTAAAATTGATAATAAGTAATTTTGCAGAAGTAATTCTGTCAGAACATACGATAAATATATCACTATTATAAATTAAAACCTTATTTTGGTGTCCATAGTTTAAGGTTAAATTGTTTATTCAGAGTTAACTATAAACAAACTCTATGTACATTTTCGTGAAATGCTTAAAGAAATATTATGGTCACCCTAAATTTACCTCTGCCGACTTTTGGGGTATCGAAAGACTGACGTAAGGGAAAAGATATGGCAACTTTAGGAAAACTCGGCAACTTATGAAATAAACCAGTTTTCTTCTAAATCTACAAGTAACAATGAATTTTCGACAAATTATTATAAATGAACACTGTTAATGCAAAATAAATTTGTATACGGTACTTGGTTCAAATTCTACAAGCACCAAAACCATGCGAACTGACTTTGGTGCAGACTTTTGGTGCTTTTCCCCTACTCGTACTGTAGAGGCAAATGGTGAAAAAAGATCAACTTCTTGGCATTTAGAGGTAATAAGCTATTTCGCTTATTCCAATACATATTGCGTATATGACACACTCTGTGGCAATGTCCGATCGGATATCCGGTCAAAAAGCTATCCGTTACATCTCTAGTGTGTAGTGTTTATTTAATGGGTCAGTAGTGATTTTGTTTTAGTTTTTTTTTTGGACTTTTTTTTTCACGACCGGTGCTAAGTTTTCACAAAAATCAACGTTTTATGAACAACTTTAGGTATTAAAAAAAAATCTAGATCCGGTAACTACACTGTAAGTTTACCATAACATAATATTGCTGTAAGCTGTTTCCAAAAGTAAACTTATTTGAGAGTACACTGATATAAATAATGTACATTTTTATTCAAACCACTGGCATGAAAGAGCCTCAGCCATGAAATTTGTATGGGTTTTTGTAGCTTTTTTGGCAGTCGACAACATAATCTGTGTATGTGTGCGTTGGCCATAGAATTTGTATGGAATTGAATCTATTATCTGTCGCTACGGACTCATAGTCTGTGGTCTTATCATGTCACCCGATTTTCTGTTCCGTCCGGCATCATAACATTGCATGTAAGCATTAGTAAAAAAACTGTTATGAAGTGAAGTGATGGTTGGACAACCATTTAGGACGAGCGTTGTTTGCTCCTTTAAGCGGTACAACAATATGAAGAGCAGAACATTTAAACGCATTACGTTTTTTCGTAGTTCCCGCTCGTTGAAAATCGATAAGATTTTACTATTTTTTGTTAATTTCATAACACACCTTCTGCAACATTTGAATAACTAACGCTTCTCATATTGTACAATACAAAATAAATCAGAAATTGAACCTAAAAATATTTTTTTTGCAAATTGTTTCCCCATAGGGATGAGACAATTTTTATTATCGATAATTTTTTTCAATTGGAAAGCGCGACATGGCTTTCCAAGTTTTCCGCATATTACTACAGCGCAATCGCAGTGCCGTGGTCTGCAGGATGGGAAATGCAGAGAACTTCATCAGCCGGTTTCTAATTCAATGTTGAGCCAACATAGGATAGTTAGTTTTATAAATGAATCAGGATTAGGAATGAGCGCAGCTGCGTTGGTGTAAAGTTCTAGATCTGTCTTCTCGATGGGTTACGCCTGGATGTTTAATCTGAATCTTCGCGTTGCTCTGTTTCAGCGTGTGTTGAATCTTTGCAACTTCAAATTTTTTAGTCATTGTGTCGTGCATAGCCAGTGTGTTGTGCATAGCCAATGTGTCCTGTTGTGATGAATAGTTTCTTGGGGTTTAATTTTTCGTTTCTTCACGTTCATAGGTGATAGCTCCAAAAAGAGAAACCTGGCCATAGAAACTTGACCTCGAGGACTGTTTCTTATTGCCTGTTGGCGGTTTATTGTTCCTTCTAGGTGGCCCCTTTTGTGTCCCGTTTTGGGTAGGCAATGTTTTAGGCTGGTGGCAATGACTGGCTTGACTCGCTTGTAGTATGATGGACCTTCCATTTTTTGCAGCCGATGAACATCAAAACTTCACTCTAAATCAAATGCACAATAGTATATATTTACACAATGTTTAAATAATATCATAACTCCAAACGTCTTTTTTATTTATGGATTAGAGAGACATGAATGAATGAAGCATGGCCTGCTATGAAGACGGCGCTCAAGAGCATTGAGCTTTATGCGCTCCGACATTTTTGTAGGAAAAAAATGGGTCTCTGGTGCAGTTGTCCCTTACACTCCTATCCGGGTCGAGTCCATCCTATCGATACAGAGCATGCTGCGGCAAATACCTAAACTAGTCGTTTTTATTTTAAAAATTTGCCAATTTATTGCAGATTCCAAAAAGGTAAGGTAACTCCCTATACCCTTTCTTATTAATTTATCGAGAAATTGTGTTATAAACGCAAGCGCGCAGTGCCAAGCGGAGGCCCGTTTTGCCCGGAAGCAACAACAGAATTTTCAATGTTGACTGCAAAAGCAACTAAAGGTTAACCTTTAATAAACGCTCCTTTGCCGGTCCCGCCAGCAAAATCAATATCACCGTTGAAGCTCCTTTGCCGGTCCCACGGGCAATTGAGATGTAGTCAGAAAAATCTTTACAATTCCGTTATCCTGGCAACCCGAGGAACGAAACTACTGTCAGTTGTTCTGTAGACAAGGTAGTATAATTTTGAGAATTTGCCTTGTCCTTGCTTGAAATTTTATTTTTTATTTTTGACCATTTATTCTCTGTGCCGAAGAGTGTTGGTGGTCCGAAGACGACTCCAACATAATAATTATTTTTATTAGTATAAAATACCTTTACCTATGTGTGTCGCATATCAAAATGATCGGAAAGAAGTGCTCTTTTATATAAACGTATCAGTGCGTGTGTGT
>WYDE02066570.1:0-18225 GCA_009867175.2 Adela reaumurella
TCGCCCAGCGAGCCATGGAGCGAGCCATGCTGGGAATATCGCTACGAGACAAGGTGCGAAACGAAGAAATTCGCCGATGAACCAAAGTAATAGATATTGTACACCGGGTGGCAAAGCTCAAACGGCAGTGGGCTGGACACGTGAGCCGCAGGGATAATGGTCGTTGGAGCACGCGCGTCCTACCTTACCTTGGACATGTAAGCGAAGTGTGGGAAGACCAGCCAGATGGGACGACGACATCCGGTACGCCGCGGGAAAACGACGGATTCTTGCTGCCTATGACGGATAGGGTTGGAAACAAATTTAAGAGGCGTATATCCAGCAGTGGACGGTTAAACGCTGATGATGATGATGATCACGAAAATAGTCAGCAATTACCTAGTCCGTGCCAATGTTGATGAGTTTATCATTTCTCTTGAAATTCTCTCATGTTTTCCGGAGTTCTTCAGCAATGCAACTAAGGCCTATATAGGCTGCGTCCTGCCCTTTTTTTCTCTTCTATTATTGTTATGTGTTTTCCTTTTTTAATTTATTAATATTGTGTAGAAGTGAAAAATAAATATTTCTTCTTTCTTTCTTTCTATACGCGTACCACTCGCACGCTGAGGTCTGTTCGGGTTGATTTTAAAGTCGAAATTTTCAGAACGAGTTAGATTGAATCAATAACGCATTGATCGTTCATTTGCAATGTTAGCTCCTTAGAAGTCCTCTTGATTGCGTATTTTTTTGGAGATGAAAATTTTTCACTTTGAAAATCTTATTCAAAAATTTACGATTTTTTTTTATATATCTACTACTAAATTTGATCAGATGATCATCCTTCTAGCTAAAACAAATAAACAAGAATCAAATAAATAATTGTTTCTGATAATAAAATACAATTTCCTCAAATACCATTTATTTTAAACAGAAATTCCAAGTAAATTCGCATATATAGAATAAAATATAGGTACTTTTGCATGTCAATAAAAATTGTACAAAAGGCGGACTTATTGCCTAAGGCAATCTCTTCCAGTCGACCTGTCATATTTAAGAATAACAACATAAAGGTAGCAATAAAGAACAGAATGAAACAAAAACAATGAAACTTAATGCTAAATACAATTTTGACAGAAAATCAAGATAAAAACAAGACGCTGAGCATAATATATATAATAATGTTATATATTACAAAAACATAGCACATATTAATAGATAATAATATACTACAATATATGCAATACAAATGCTGCTTCGAAATTGTCAGTTCGGCAAAACGGGAGCTCATAATATACCTATTTTACAAGTACTATTTTTCAGGTCCGTTATGTACGAGTAGCTATCTATTATGTAAAAGTTTTAACTAAAATCAAATATTAAAGTACATAAGTTCTAGAACAATCGTATAAGCACGTTATATAAACATCATATTGCAAATGTGATCAGGCGACAGACCGCAACACACAAATAAGTACGTATAATAATTTAATTGACTCTACAATATGAGTGTCACCCTGACCGCGTGATCGCAACACACATTTCATAAGCCGACTGTGATTCGAGATGAGAAATGTTAGACGTTTGCATCACAGCCGTCGCTTCGCGCCGCTCTGATGTAATTTCTTTCTAGGAAAATTCATCACGACGAACACTTTCATCAGTTCTCATCTCAAGGATCACCCAAAGGTTTTACTTTCGGACTTCGCGCTGAGACGAGTCGGTGTACACGTGTACTGTTTTGTAAATACTTTATTGTACTCATAAAATGGTTACAATAGGTACAGGTACGAGACGTGCACTCTTTGCATACTAACCTTTGGGATGTGGTAGCAGGGTATGTGGGGGTACAATTAAAGTAGTGAGAAGAAATATAAATCATTAGGTGAATATATCTTAAACAAAACAAAAACTATAACATAATATAGATATACAAAATATACAAAATGTGACAAAGCACTTTATTTTGTACACTGGCTAGATAATCGAAGAGAGACCTGTAGCGCCCAGATGCTGCTGCATTCTTTCTACGAACATTGTCCAGATTGGTGACAGTTTCGATGTGATTCTAGAATAACATATTTAACAAAGTCGATTTAACACTGCGCCTAGGAAACACCGACCAGCGCACTTCCATGCAAGCTCTAAGCGGAGCTGAGGCATGATTTAGAAACTGCTTCTCATCACCAGGCTCGAAACTGTAAAAGTAAAACTGAAACTGTATAGTGTGTTAACATACCGACGAATATTGATCACCTCTCATTAAATATTGAGTTGTGAATTTACTAACGTGACCAAATTTAAAAAAATTTATAGGTATATACTTTGGTTTTTCTGTTCCATTTAAGGCTGTGCAGTGTACAGCCTTAAATAGAACAGCTAACATATGACATTTTACATTCTGTTAGCTGTATTGACCGTGGATTGTAGATTTTTCAGAGTTTTTTTTTTATTTATTCTTGTAAAATAAAAAAGGGGACTTTAGCCGCATTACGAGTATGTCGGTCCCGTGATTCCTTTTGTATGAATTTTAACCTTCAAGTAGTAACACGCATTGTTAAGGAAGCCTTAAAGAATTATATAACACATTTATAATTTTCTGACCTAAGATTTGACAAAGACCTAATTTTATTACTCGTAGTAATAAAATTATACTGGAAATTTAATGCAAAACTGCCGGGTTTTTGACAGTTTTTGGTTCAGTTTTTTTTCATTACTATGTAAAATTTACTATTTAATTTTGTACAATGCCAACTCAAATAAGAGCCATTTCAGAAATTCCAGCGAAGAGTTTACTTACGCCAGCTTAGTAGATCTTATTAAAACATAACATAAGAAAATACCCAGTAGAAACAAACAAGCACTTCCTGTACTTTTATTTCTACTGAACGAATTTTTAATATTTTTTTATAGCGTTCTTAATCTAACTGGCTCAAATAGTGAAATATTTGTACAAGATTAAGCGCCCCAAAAACTCATTATAGGTAAGTTATTAAAACCTAAAATTATGAACACGTATAAAAATAGGTACATCTATTTTCCTTTATATATGATAAAAAATATTCATAGCATTGTCTACGTTTCTGGCAAAAGTTGTATATCGAACATGAGTAAAAAAGGTCCCCCGAAATTCATTTTGTACGGAAGGGAAGGATTCGCAGACAACGCTATTAACTTTGACTCGTTGAATTTTCTTGCTATTTAGATACATACATACATACATAAATATCACTCACGCTAAATCCCGAGAATCGGGATAAGCAGAGCAATCGGTATTGTGCTGCAAGAAGTCGGGTAGATTAGAGCACCACACCGACCACCACATTTCGCAAGATGTTCGGACAAGATATCAAGCAGCATGTACGGCACGAACGCCCACCTACTGCATTATTGGTAGAATTAACGTGCCAAGGTGAGAGGTGGCGAGCCTGTCGCGCTTTAGCTCGGCATGATGTCTTTATCCCTTAGTCGCATATCTTTTACGACATGCATGGGAAGAGATGCAGTGGGTTCAATATTTTAAGTGCCGGCTCCACACGGCACAAGTTTAGATACACCACCCGTAAAACCAGGATAGCACCAAACGACACACTGGTAATGAAGACGGATGACACACGGAGGCGCCTAACTGACTCAACTTACGAAGCACTTCATGTCTGGAGATTTGAGAGGAGACGCAGATGGGCAGAGCAGGAGGTCGCAGGAAGCACCGACTCAGGAGTGACGCCTGCTGGTGTCACCCTCCATATTTATACCGCAAGTTCGTTGCAATTACGTGCATTATACATACATACGTACGTAAGGACTGCGCCGATGCATTTTAGCATATTTATTGTTGTTCTCTTGGAAAGATGCATCTGGGGTGCTCCTTACTTTATTCGGCTGTTCTTGATTTCTTTTTTACATTTTAGACTATACGATGGCGCTCACAATCAGATATTCCCTCGGGCTACGAAAACTATGTCGGCCGTCTAGGAGCACCTTCACATCGTGTTTGGAGGATACCCTGCGGTACATCGACGCAAATGACTCGTAACGAAGTGCACACCGCAGTGAATTGTATTGTATTGTATTGTATATACTTATTGTACTCATAAAAAGGATTACAATAGGCGAGCTTAGTGCAGACGTACACTATTTGCATACTAACCTTTGGGATGTGGTAGTAGGGTATGTGGGCGTACAATTCAAGTAGGGAGAAGAATTACAAATCATTGGGTTACCTTGTATATCTTAAACAAAACAAAAACTATAACATAATAATACAAATATATACAAAATACATACTAATACATAGCTATAAAAGTTACATGAAAATATATAGATACATATTATAAATACGCACTGAAGAGAGTAATATCGTAGTTGACGATTTGCTAGAATGGTGTACCTATAGTGTGTACGTGTTTGTATGAGGGCATTAAACTATATAATTCCATGACCAAAGAATTGCAATCACTCGCAAGTGAAAAACCAAAAATTATCCTAAAGACTTTGAAAAGTATTTTTATGAAATAAAGTTATTGCATTCTTAAAAACAATATGTAAAAATTAAATTTAAAGATGTATTATAGATGTATTTTTATTGTCTAAGTCTAATAACAATGTACCTAATATTGTTCGTGAAATAAATAACTTGAACTTGTGTGCGTTGTTGGTTCGGATGGTCGAAGTCCCTGACTGACTAACAACGCACAGCCTAAAAAAGTGAGTGGGTCTAGAATATAGAAGCATGAAACTTTGCAGAAGAGATCCTTATGTAACGTAAGTGAGCAAAGTTCAATGCGCCAAGGGTTTCCTACATATATGAGGGCGATGCCGGGTTTCCTAACCTAATAAAAATATTGGGTCGAGTCAAGTGGCGGCGAGGACTTATTTACCGCTCAGTTGCTTTCTTAAACTTTTCATCTTCATTGTTTCCCAGTGATAGAAATTCCTGACTCAAGGTTCTCCTCAACTTATTTCCTCACACAATTCCTCACTTCATGGTTTGTTAGCAGATGTATTGCAACTTTATTTTTGCACTGTGGCTGGGTCTTGCTTGATAAGCTGCGTGTTTTATGCGTGCCCAGTACTTTCCCGTTATTCGTGATGAGATGGGATACCTGTCTCGAGAGAGAAGCTAATTAAGTATGGAAGAGCTTTATTAGTAGCAGAACAGGCAGAGGTGCAGAAAGCTCATACGTGAGATTTCGCACAAATACAATTTGATTGAAGTGCAAATTGCAATCAAAGCTCGTCATTATTTTGAAGATGATGATTATGAAATACTTGCGACTTTCAATTAGTACCTATGTACATACTAAATAATATACCTTAGCCCCTGGCTGAGACAAATTTAAGTCACAAACATTTAAGATTTTGATCTGGGTCTGGGTGGAGGAGATATAAAAAGTAATAGCCAGCCAAGAGAGCATAATAAATATCTAAATTTATAAAATGTTTGCAGACCCTTATATTTTTCACGTAAGTAGTAAGTCGTTAAAAATAGCTTCCTTAAGAAATTTTAAAAGTGTAATTTAACAAAATTTATTGAAATAACGGAATGGCACACAGAGAAAGAGAGAGAGAGAGAGAAAGACACAATATAATATAAGCGGAATTGTATATATAGGTGATTGTAGAGAATATAAGCAAAGAGAGATATAGGGCTAATATAGTTCAGGTATGTTAGCGTCGGCCACACGTGGCTAGTAAGTATTCTAAAAACTGCCTGGGCGAAAC
Organism: Adela reaumurella; assembly: GCA_009867175.2. NCBI lineage: Eukaryota > Metazoa > Arthropoda > Insecta > Lepidoptera > Adelidae > Adela > Adela reaumurella. The sequence goes on from WYDE02066570.1 coordinate 5,701, forward strand.
GTTCTTCTTGTATAAAAAAACACGTCATTTTGTTATGAAAATTATTAAGCTGGTCGCAAGCTCGTTTGACAAGCTACTCGCTGTCTAGGAGTCAGTGAAAAAAAAACACGTGATCTTGTTATGAAAGTGATTACGCTGGCCGTGTCCTTATTTTTTCGGCATCAAGAACATGTAGGTGTGGCATTTGGGAGCTGATGCGATCCGAAATAGCAACACTTTAAAAAGTTTAAAAATTGCTATCTCAAAAGCGTTAAATTAATTCCTATCTCAAAAGTTAGTTGGATAGTTGAATGGTGAAAACGTTTTCTTGGTGCCAAAAAATAAAGAACACGACCACTGTAATCATTTTCATAACAGCAGGTGTTTTTTTTTAAATGCCTCCTAGGCCATAATTGATGTCGCTCGCTGGCTGACAGCGGGCTGCTTGTCAACCGAGATAATCTTAATATAGTAGTATTTTTGCAAATTGATCCTTGAAGCCATAAATCATTCCAGTGAAACACAATAGAATAATCCGTAAAGCTCGTTTTCACTAGTGAAGAGCATAAACGGAAATCGACTTTGTCGATTGATTAGGTGTTTGGCAAGTCTTGCTTGATGCGATCGACAATACTAACGAATAACAAACGAAGAACGAGTTAATTTAAAAAAAATCACCAGTCGGAAAGGTAGATTGCAATTGCGGCGATGGGTTGGTACAGCGGGGCCGATGATGCTGTAAGAGATGGAGGGGGCTATTGGATGATTATAGAGCTCGATAAGCTCTATTCGACTATATATAGCTTGCTGATAGCCGCCGTGAAATAACTTTTTATTATTATTTTTTTTACTTTCATTGGGCGCAATATATAAAGTATACTTACATATACGTACTGAACCGAGATACTAATCCAAAGTATTTTTATACTAAGTTCGCTTAAAATCTACTGAAAAATGAGCCGTCCACTTTGTATACAAATTTCGATATATCCCATTTATATATATATATATACTTTTGAACAGGGGCACATTTGGTATCTATTTCCTGTACTGAGTGAATTTTCCTGAAGTCGTGACATACGGGACTCCTGAATAGATCTAAAATTACTTGAGATCAGATGTATAAATATCTACCGCATTGAACTGTATGGGTATGAACAGTGTGACGAAATGACCGAAATGCTTACCTATTTAAAACCGGAAATTTAGAAATTTTAATCATCAAAATTTCAAAGATCTTAAGATTTCCCATCATTAGCGTATCTATTGAGATCCAAACACTTTGGAAATAATTTTATTGAAATCTTAACTGACATAACATTCCTAGTTAAATTAAACAATACTTTTCAATGATATAGTTTTTTTATCGATATATCACCGTGTCCACTATTTCGCATGCCTACCGAAAAAGACGTTTATTACCGCATGGCTCAGTATGCAAAAATTCTGCTTATAGCAGCGAGCAAAGTGTAACCAGTGTAACTGAGGTTTTACAGTTAAAATCTGCCATGCAATAACTAGACTAGACTTGCTTGCTCGTATCAGCGGAAGCGCGTAATCAACTCAATTTAATAAATCAAATAATTTATGCGTTCCCAATAAGTCAAATGCATCAAACTTTATGACTGATTGAAATTTCCCGTTCAAATGTTTATTTAAAACTCTGACCTCGGTTTCTGTATCACGAATATATTCTTCACGATTCTTCTCAGGGCTTAATGAGTTGCAATGAGTCACGATTTCGCCCTACTCGGAACGAGGTACCTTCCATTAAGGGCCAGAATCGTGAATACAATATTTGTTACTAGCCGATAGTAATCTATGGTATTATTTTTCTAGTGAACTATCAAATAACTATGATAAAAGCGATTACGTTGATTTGTTTTGCACGAGCCCTGCATTACTTAAAAGTAAGGTTTGTTGTGCTTTTAATTTGATGAGCCACTGAATCTCTTTGCTTGTTGTGTCTTGCATCTGTATCTATTATTCATGTATTATACACGTTTGTCTTCTGTTTTCTTTATGCACTTTTGTTATGCTGTTTTTTATTTAATTATATTTTTTGCTTTCTCCAAACTACGAGTATGTATTGTTTTCGTTACTCTTTCTATCTAAAACGTTTTATATGTGTAGTCTTGTAATTGGTGTAATGCGTTTTCATCCTTCATGTACTATTTTTCTGTAATGAGCACTGTAAATCTACCTCAATAAATAAAATAAAAGAAAAGAAAATATAAAAATACTGGATTATATTATAATACCTATGATTCATCGTATGCCATTACGTATGTCCCACGAATCTGTCCTGACGAGACTGACCAATTTACAACTTTACCCGACGCAAGTTTTCTTACCACCGAAATCAAATCTTATATTGGACTTTGATTGTTTTCCTGTGCAATAAAAAACATACTTTAAAATAAATAACAATATTTATAACTTTAGCATTTGTGCTAAATGGCCGCTGACACTCCGGTGAAGGAAAACATCGCGAGGAAACCCACTACCAAGCCGGTTGGTTACTGTGGAAGTGTATGACTAAAGTCCTCTCATAATTTTTAAATAAGAGAGGCCTGTACCCAGCAGTGGACGAATAAAATAGTACGCTTAAAATAATAAATATTTAAGTTGTAGAAATTGTTACAAAGGCACTTGTAACTGTAACATTAATTATATTTTGTAAGTAAAGTGCTGAACTATCTGCCCCCGCTGTGAACTGACCCCGCGTTGAACTGGGTCATCCTCAGCTAGCAAAATTATCTTTAAAAGCAATTGATCAATAAATTTTAATAGTTTGACACGCAGTTATCACTCTTCAAGTAATCGCGAATAGTAGACAAATAGGTACCGATCGGTTGAAAGCTGACCTGCGGTTGAAGCTTTATGCGATGTGAATCCTACTGTTTACTAATGGATAAAGGAAGATTAACTTTGCACAGAGGAAAACATACGAACACACAAATAAAATGAAACCGGGCCTAGTTCTATGTAATATTAAACGATTACGTACAAAAAAATTTGTATTTAAAGATAAATCTTGAATTTTATTTTCAAAAGAAAAAATTATAATTTTATTAAACATTTAAATCTGCCAAACAAAGACACTAGGAGACAGTGAAAAAAAAAAAACACGTGATTTTGTAATGAAAATGATTACACTGACCTTGTTCCTTATTTTTTCGGCATCAAGAATATGTCAATTGCTTTTTTTCACTGCCCCCTAGACCAAAAGGCGAATGAATTCACGCAATCAAGGTTCGGTAGGCAAACACAAAAACACTAAAAAAATATCCTAAAAATCCTTAACAGATGTATGTATTGTTAGACGGTGGTTTTGATTTACCTACTGAAAGTGTCATTGTTGAATGTGTTAATTAATAAATATATATTGTCCTGACAATCAGAGTTTTTCTCGTTATGAGTATACGCCTACGTAAGTAGCCATTACAAAATGATAATCACCCGAAACAAAAAAAAATACTTCTTTTAATGCCACCGCACTGAATGAAACGTCGGTCGAAACGGCTATGTAAATAGTTTGTTTTCCGACCAGTTCAGTGTAGCCGGCACGATCAAGGGGGGAAGCACTGACGTGGCACCTAGTTCACCCGGTGTTAAGGACTCACACACGGACGTTGTAGGCGATGTAGCCAAACCGTGTCAGTTTCAATAAAAAAAAAAAAATTATAGGTAATGGGGGTTCTGGCGCTGCCTCAAAATTAATTACAAAATTAATATTAAATTCATAATATTTAACAATCAATATATATTATGTGGGCGACTCTAAGACAATTATGATAAATTTAAAATTCAAATGTCACCTCGTTTTCCAGAAAACGGATAAAGAGACGGAAGTAAGATTCATCTTAAGGAGTTCAGTTTTTTCATCGTAAGGTTCCATACATCTAAAGGAACACTTAAAACTGCGGATTTAACGGAATTAAAACCGGCGGCGGTTGAACTTAATAATCTTCAAATCTATACACATGTTTATCGTCTATAAAGTGAATACTATGTACGTAGAAAATCTAACCTTAACGCTAGAGGAAAACATATTACGTCCAGTTTAAACACGAGTGACACAGAAAAAAACAAAGAGGTTTTTTTACCGCAGTCACGAGTAGGTTTCCTTATACGGAACCATGAGAAGTCGGCTATACGAGTCCGCCAAGACGGCTACGGCTACGAAGTGTCATTGTCTTATAAGAGGATTTCAATTACTTAATGCCCTATGGGAGTCGCTTGGCTTGCGCAAGTGTGCATAGCGTCCACACCTTCCAAACAAACATACAAGAACGTAAGCGAACGAGCGTATACATGCAATACTTTTAAAACTACCGCGGTCGTCAAACAATATTTTGAAAACTTCCGGTTTTTCTCGCGGCGAATTTATTGCATTGTTCCGACGTTTCAAACAGAGCGTCCTGTTCATGGTCACGGAGATGTCCGCTCGCTACGAGAGCGGCGAACGTACTACACTTTCGTTTGTTCGTTTGTAACGTGTAACACTACAAATTTGCATAATAAATATTAAAATCCGGAATACATTACATTATACGAGGTATCGAAGCAACGAGTCGCATCTAGAGGCGTGGGCTCAACCACTAAGCTACGCCACAACCCACCCAAAAATCCTCGCAACCAGCACGTTTGGATGTTGCGCATTTTAGAAAAATAACTACTAGATGGCATTTAAAAAAAAGTTATTTCCTTCCGATACAACATGATTATTCGATTATCTCATCTAACATAGACATCTAAAGTAATTATTTTTTCAAGTACACATATAATTTGCAATATGTACACAACAGTTATCATGTTGACTTCGTCCTAGAGGTAAAAATAAATAAGAATATTCACTTCGTAGGACTATTATAGGAAACAATTTAATCGATTACAGAGTGAAAGTCATGACATTGTGCCTTTGCTCAAATCTGGCAAGGAAGCATTGACATAGACATAGACTTAACGCCACATAGTGCCGACAAAATCTGAAGTTGCCACATAAGTTTTTGAGCCACTGTTCTCCCACCCCGTTTAACTAGACTCGAAAGTTATTTACCAAATTCGCGACGAGCAGTTCGCACGGTGTGTACGCCGCAACATTAGAAGACCTAATACTTATTGCGTAAGTGACATTTTGTGCGGCACCCGACTCCATACTGGCTGTCGTCGTGTCCAGATTAGGAGCTTGTCAATTCTTGCTGCAACTGTTACGAAGTCAAATGGGTAGACCTTCTTTGAAGCCATTTGAAGGCATTGGGGAGAGCTTCTTTTAGGAGTTAGTTACATTCCATTGTTAGGTACGTATTCGTTTAGTATCTACTTAAACAGTAATTTGCATGTGTATATAGGTAGGTAGGTACCTACTACAACATGTATGATGATGACATATACAATATACAATCTACAATGGAAGGTACCTATTACGGAAAGGACACCCGTAACCGACTAGCAAGTATGAAGCTAATATGGGAGTGGATGAAGAAAAATATATATGACAAGAACGTATGACATGACGCTCTATTGTCTCTGCCTGCTCCGGGGGAAGACCCGTGATGATATGTATGTATGTATGTACAATCTACAATATTGTAAGTTTCAGAAATAATTAAAACAATAAGTAAATATATATAAAAAACATGTCGATTGCATCGATCGACGTACCGTCACATTGGCCGAGTGGGCAAGAGCACGCCACTCAAGCGAGAGGTGCGGGTTCGATACGAACTGGGAGACAATATTTATAACTTTAGCATTTTTGCTAAATGGCCGCTGACACTCCGATGAAGGAAAACATCGTGAGGAAACCCACTTCCAAGCCGGTTTGATGCAAAAGAAAGACGATATTAAACACATACTTCTAATTTTTATTGGAATAAAGAGATGTTCTAACCCTTAGGAATATATCGTTTTAGAAACCGACATGGGAGGCTACATTCCGAGCGATGTAAGCCTATATAACTTCTCAAGCCTTAAATATACAGCACTACATAGAAATGAAGACTTATTAGGAAGCCAAATACATTTACTAATTACTACTGAATTATATTTTGTTACTAGGGTCCTATTACTTATTACTATTATTATTATTTTAGGACCGTAATATTGGATCTCGTGTATAGGGTCAGGGTATTAATTTCTTCAAGCCCACTTTAGTATGTGTACATTACCACGATAACGTTTAAATTTTTTATAATAAAAAAGCACATCAAATAATTCGCACATATGTATAAATTAGTAAATTTTTTGAAGCAAACAATTAATTTTGTTCCAACAATTTGAGACCCGATAAAATAATGATTTAAAAGGAAAAATTTCTGTAAGAATGTCAAAAATTATTTGTGAATCCCGAAGACAATTTAATTTTTTCCAAACCGACGGAAACCCAAATGGATCCGGTACCACCCAGGAACGCCGGAATGCGTTCCAAACTGCCCCCCGTCCTGTCCGATTGCGTTCCGAAATGTCACATTTTCCCGTCTTTAGTCTTTAATTAGCATCGACAAAGAACTGAGACATCCCTGACTGAGTACCAGACATTACGCATCCTGTCAGGCCGTGGATTCCGTGCCGGTACTTCAGGCATCCTAGGTAATTTGTTGAGAATTTAGAGAAGTTTCCTTCCATTTGTCTAGAGATTTTATTTACTTTACAGTGCTATATTTTAAAAGTCCAAAAATGCACAATGTATTTTGCAACGAAACAAAGTTGGTATTCTTCAGAGCAATTAATGGCGAAATTCAGAATACCTATTATAGATAGGACATTTAAACATGGTGACAAGACCCTTGTTTTTTTTTTCGATTAGCCTGTGCTAATATTAATATACTTGAATAATGTAATTCAAATTCATTTAATATCTGGGAGTCATCGGCAAAAACTAAGTAATTGTGGGATAAATTCTGAATGGATGAAGTAATCGGCATATACTAATTGTGGGATAAATTCTGAATGGATGAAGTAATCGGTAAAAACTAAATGTGCCATAAATTCTGAATGGATGAAGTAATCGGCAAAAAACTAATTGTGCCATAAATTCTGAATGGATGAAGTAATCGGCAAATACTAATTGTGGGATAAATTCTGAATGGATGAAGTAATCGGCAAAAACTAATTGTGCCATAAATTCTGAATGGATGAAGTAATCGGCAAAAACTAATTGTGCGATAAATTCTGAATGGATGATGTAATCGGCAAAAACTAATTGTGCGATAAATTCTGAATGGATGAAGTAATCGGCAAATACTAATTGTGGGATAAATTCTGAATGGATGAAGTAATCGGCAATAACTAATTGTGGGATAAATTCTGAATAGATGAAGTAATTATGTATTTCAGTAACACGGATCTTGGAGTATTAAAATCATAGACCCTAGTGAACAAGTAGTCTCTGCCAAATAAGCTCATATTAAGAACAGAACTGAGTATGAAACTTTTTATTGTGTGCTCAATGCAGACGTTTGATGTGCTAATATACATTTCATAAAAACTTCATTTGTTTTTAAAGATTATTAATTAACTGAACAGTTAGGTTATTTGGAAGATAGATATTTAACTTCACCATAATGCCTATTTTGCCTTTGCAATGAATGTGATCGTGAATCAAACATGGTTGAGAGAGGCGATGGGTGACCCCGACGTTATGCTATCGAACGGGTGCGGTTTGTGGAGACTGGACTGCCGCTTCACTATGTACAATAAATGGCAATGCCCACCATGGGAATCTGCATACACTCATAGCGCTCATAAAACAAACGAACATGCGAACGTACTTCACATACGAATACTTCGGAAGAATCATCATCATCGGCGTGTTTATATATCCGTCCAATGTTGGACATATGTCTCTTCAATAATACGCATGCACAGGCGGTCCCCTATAGACTTGGTCTGATATATTTCTAAAAGCGTTGAAACATGTTCTTTCTTATTTCTTCTTTTGCAGCCATTTTATTCGCCCCACTGCTGGGTACAGGCCTCTATCATTTAATGATATGAGAGGATTTTAGTCATACACTTCCACGTTGACCAGCCGGCTTGGAAGTGGGTTTCCTCACGGTGATTTTCTTCACCGGAACGTCAGCAGGTATTTTAGCACAAATACTAAAGTTTTATATATTGTGCTCCCAGTGGGGATCAAACCCGCACCTTCTGCTTGAGAGGCGCGCTCTTGCACGCTCGACCAATCTAACACATGTTGGACCGCGTATTTTAAACTTCCATCAACCTGCACTTATCTGAAAGCGACAGTCAATGAAACATGACGTGTAAGAAAGTGTGATTAAATGATTTTATAAGGGAGGTCATTCCCCCGCTATTATCAAACAGCCCAGCGTTTAGATGGTGTGTACGGCGGTTCTTCCCCTTCCTGTAGCAGTGTGTAAGACTGGAGTAAAAAAACCTTTTGGACGAAAGGCGGTTGAAGACGCTGTCCATGAAGGCTGACCGGTGTAGGTGCTCACTCCCGAAAAAATATCTATTATCGAGGAGGAGGTGTTGAGCGATCGCCGACTAAAAATAATCAAAATTGGATCTATGTTGGGGCTTTCGAAGAGTACCGTTCAACCTGCTTTTCACGGCCATCTTCATGTGAGCAAGGTGAGAGCAAGAAGGGTGCCCAAACTTCTATCGGCGGTTCAAAGAGAGGAGAGAGTTCAATGTGCTTCTGCACTTTTAGAACTGTGTGTTTAGAATCGTGAACAAACAATTGATCTTATGGCGAGTCGTATTGTTGCCGATGATGAGACCCTCCGGCTTGGAGAACCCACCAAGCAGACCCACAGGTGGGTATTTGAAGACTCATTTGTCTCCCTCTGGCTTCGGGAACCCACCAAGCAGACCCACAGGTGGATGTCTGAAGACTCATTTGTCTTCAAAGCCCCACTGACTGGCGGGTCATATTTGTAGTTACCGGTGATGAAACCCTCTGGCTACGAGGACACACCAAGCAGACCCACAGATGGGTCTCTGAAGACTCATTTGTCTTCAAAGCCCCACTGACCGGTGGGTCTAATATGTATGGTTACCGGAGATTAAAACCCTCCGGCTTCAAGGACCCAACAAGTAGACCCACAGCGGGGTGTCTGAAACTCATTTGTCTTCAAAGCCCCACTGACTGGTGGTTCATATCTATGGTTACCGGTGATGAAACCCTCCGGCTTTGATGATCCACCAAGCAGACACACAGGTGGATATCTGAAGACTCATTTATCTTCAAAGCCCCTCTGACTGGTAGGGCAAATGTGAGATAGTATTTATTATGATCCTGAAAGCAAAGCTATTCCATTAAGTTGCGTTATAAGAGAGAAAAGCCGCCGACAAAGGCAAGAGTCACACTGTCCACAAAAAAATGTATGTGCACAATTATTTGGGACTCAACCGGTCTACTGATTGTTGATTTCAAAGAAAGTAATACTGTTGTAAAAGGGTCATATTGTGCTTCTCTCATGCATAAGTTGAGGGACAGTATAAAAGAAAAACGCAGAGGAAAATTGCATACGAGTGCCCTTCTGTTGCAGGATAATGCACCAATGCACACGGCTGCTGTTTCGAAGGCTGCTGCTATTAGCGGCTGCGGGTTCACAGAACTGGAACATCCACCGTATACCCGGACTTAACCCCGAGCGACTAATTCTTATTTACAAATTTAAAGTAAGATATTCATGGAAGAAAATTTACCAATAATGAAGAGTTGCAAGCGGCTGTTTTAATTCACTTTGAAGATTCAAATTCAGAATACTTTTTCAAATGTATTGAAATGTTAGTGCAGCGATCTAAGATGTATGTTACAATTAAAAGATAGTACCTACCTATATTGCAAAATAACGTGGGCTTTATTTCATTTCAACTTTTTTTTTAAGGAAACTGACACGGATGGCTACATCACCTAATGAACCAGTTCTTCTGGTACAGTGATGTCAGCCTTGGTGAGTTATGTAGGTGGTGTCATGTCAGCACTTCCCTTAATTCCAGCCGGCTACACTGCACTGGACGGAAAACACGAACTATGCTTCATAGCCGCTTCGACCGGCTTTACCCACCCACAATGTAAGGAGAGGGAAGGGACCTACAGTTTAACGTGCAATCGGAACCACGACCAGTGTCAACGGTCAAGCGGTCATCCATCCAAGACCTGACCGCGCTAGCCAGTGCTTAACATGGGAAATCGAATACATAATACCGCAACCACTGAGCCAACGACGCTGAACTATAAACCTCTTAGGACAATTTATTATGATACCACGTATCTGCATATTATATGTACTTCCCACCAATCACTTATTCTAACCAGTGCACCTCTTTGATTGTAATGAAATGTAAATAACTTTTACTGCTTGCGTTAAAGCGGTTTTCCCTCTCGAACACATGACACGAATTAACAGTGCCCTCCCAATAAATTAGAGCCACAACATATCATTGTTAAAAGCTTTCTGTTTACGACGCTTACATAAATCTTTATGACAACCCCCGGTATTCACTTCTTCATTTCGCTAAGGAACCAGAGTCTACCGCCCACGATACCATTAACTATGCACTTGAGTGCATCTTTTTATGCTTCCCTTAACGTTAAGTGCATTTACGAGTAAACTGCAGCCACTTGAGAGTGACACGTCTTGAGCGGGGAAAGGGGAACTCGGCTAGAGTATGTGTAAGGAGAAAGAAGTAGTACATGTGAATCACAGCACAGCCGCGGAGGTCGATACGTTCTCTGTGCTGTGATATGAATAAAACGTCCAGTAATATATCACGAGTTATAGCCATACAAAACACGATAAACACGTTGAAAAAAATCATTGAAATGTTGGGTGGAACACAGTAGTTCTGAACACGGCCGCAAAGGGCGCTGCTCCGCTTTCAATACATTATCTTTGTACGACACGGTGACGACGCTCGACGCAAGCTCGTAATGTGGCTGCAGGGTGGATTACCAAATACGGAAGCGATACCGTATAATCTCAGGGTGGAGACGACTTATATAACTTCTAGGTATTGTGGATGTGGAGTGGTATATGAACATGGGAGCATTTAAAAAGTCAACAATCGATAAATCTAAAAATCGCTTTACAAGGTTTAACCAATTTTTGGTTAAACTAAAATATACAAATTTAAATGTCAAAATTATAGAAGGAGTTCTAATAACGGTTAAAGCTTAAGATGAATGTTCACGGTTATAAAAGTAAAGAAACTCATTAAAAATTTTAATGTGATGATGAACCTTGGTCAATTAAGGACACTAAGAATATTGTCATTATAAATCATATTAAATAAAACAAGCCTTTTTTTTACTTTGGATATAGAACTTACCAAAACATTCAGCGCAAGGAGTTGTAGTTTTAAAGACTTTTGTAGTCATGTTATGTTATTATAGTGACAGGTCACCCCACGTATGGGTGTTGCGAATATTTGTTTCTTTTGGCCCATTCATGAGTCAATATTTATTCGACGCAGCTAAATATTATTTTTTTTCCAAACCATGCTCAACAAAGAGACATGCCGGCTCATTGGGGGCATAGATGTACATTATGTCTACATATTGCCACATTTTAACATTTTTATCCCGCCCATTTTTTGTGATGGTAAACACACTTGAGGTAGACAAAATGTGAAGGTGAACCTAGCCGTCCAACGTGCAGGTCTATAACGAGTTTGCCGTAATCTTAACTGTGCCGTGGCGAACGTTTTAAGGTCCCCAACACCTCCGCCATGGGACGCGGACTACTAATTTCAAATTAAAAAAAAAACACTTGAACAACGCACGGCGTTGGTCGCGATTTATAGCAACGTAAAATACGCGTTGCTATAAATCGTCATAGACCTACTGGTATTCGTAGTTATTCGAATGCTGGTGGGTGCCATTAGTCTAGACCTTGCATTAGTAAGGCGCAAGCCATAACTGTCGCGCCTCAAAAAAAAAAAATTGCGTGAGACTCTCGCGCGTTAGAAATTAAATTCATCGGTACTATCATTTGTTGTTGAAACGTTTCACTTTCGTCTTATCCGTGCCAATTTACCATACCGTGAAGTTTCACTTTAAAGAAATTGCACAAACTAGCTCAGTGCGACACAAACATTACTCTGGTTGGTTCTCAATAGCCCGACTTAACTGCTCGTTCTTTACATTTACTGTTGCTAAGCTACAAAGTAAAAAGAGCGGATACGATAGAAGACGACTCGGATCATCCATCAGGAGAGGAAAAAACAATCCTCTTTCACAATTTAGTGATGTCGCAACGTTACCTACACATGCTCTAGTAAATATAGCACTTTTTAGCACTTTGTAGCGAGTTGAGATAATTGTATGAAAGACGATAAACAATGTAATAGTTCTGAAAATATCTCCATCTCAGGATTAAAAAGCAAAACACAACTATAAATTTATTTTATGTTAAGGCGCATGCTGTGGTATCATTTATCGTAATATTTTCAGTCATACGTATTTGTATCAAATTTGAAACATTACAGTTACATTTAGTTCTTAGTTCTTTATTCAGCATTCTTATGGTAGTACACTACACTTGAATTTGTCAAAATATTACATTTTAC
>WYDE02066571.1:0-12097 GCA_009867175.2 Adela reaumurella
GACTGGAAGAGATTGCCTCCGGCAATAAGTCCGCCTCCTGCTAAGCAGAAAAGTCTATATTTATTTATTTTATTTAAATTAATGTTTACACTTTCATCTTATCAGACAACTATTTCGTCGAAGTCATAATGACATGAACACTCGGTAAAGTATGCACCTCGGCACCTATAGTAATGTGTTGTGTTGTCGACTGAACATTACCGACTGGGGGCGTCTATCTATCTATACTACCGGGCGGCACATCCTTATAATCGCAATATCTTACTTAATACGCGTGTTCGCACAGTGTAAGATCTTTCCGTTACGTGGAATGAGGAATTTATGAACTGATATACGAGTTTCATTTTAATTATGTACACTTTATATAATTTTATGATATGTGGAAATAAGAGCTCAGTAAGATTTCGAATTTTCAGAATTCGTGTTTGTGCAACATCACTATCATAGCAAGCACAAACGCGAAGTAAAAGACGCTACGAAGAGAAAACATAAACTAAACATTTGGAAGCAATCCAGAGAAACCAGATTGCTCAATACGGAGTGAAGTGAGTGGCATGGCAGACGAGGCTAATGAAACTCAGCCAGCTCAACCGCATTTCTATTGTTTATACGATTTTATTTGTTGCTTTCTCTTACATTATACGTAAGTTCCATGGTCTTAAATCTAAGCATTTTCTTATAAATAATGTTACTTGATTTTGTGTTTTGATAAATATAGGTAAAACACTAGTATCACGAAACAAAGCATACGTTTCATAAAATTAAAAGGTTTTAATAAAATTTATATCATATCACTTCATTAGTGGAGTAGAAATCAAGTGTTCCTTTGGTTGAAAGATATTGAATTGTCCGTATATTTTCTTCTATTATGTTTACCTGTCCAAAGAAAAGTAGACTTACTGTTATAGGTAAGTACGTTTGATTATGATTTGACACTGAGAGTTAGGGCACACGAGTTCTGTTATCATTGCGACCTATGCAAGATAGTTTTATAGGCCAGTTTTAGTAACAGGCTTTGTCAATACTCGCGATTGACGTTGAAATTTTTACAGTTGCTAGCTAGCCATCTTGCCAGTCTTCTAGGAAGTGGTGTCTGGCGAGATATTGATCCACAGAGTAAACATACAAAATGTAATCCTGTACGGTCACGTCGCCTAGCTAGCTGATGTGGATGTTGAAACATTTCCACCGAAGTTTCTTGCCAGTTTGTCTAGGAAATTAAAAATTATCGATGGGTGATTTTCCAATAAATCCCTAGCAATTTCATAGGCTCTTTCATTGCAGTCAATTCTACCGCGACGACGACGTACACATTTCAGCGTTACTCTATGGTTATAGGTAATTAATTACGGTTACGGTAATATGGTTATAGGTAATTGTCGAAACGGCAACTAAGGGGGAAGGACAAGATACCGTGCTAAAGGGCGACAGGCTCGCCACCTCTGACTTTGTCGCGTTACTTCCACCGAGTCATGCTGTAGGCGAGTCATCGGATTGCTTTGCTTACCCCGATTGTCGGGATTCAGCATGAGTGATATGTATGTAGATATGTATGTATGCAATTACTTATTTTTAATACCTTCTAATGACTAATGTCAGTCGCACAAAAGACGGTGCTAATAATAAAATAATAAAAAAGGAAATCTATTCTAAGAACTTTATAATAGTCATGTCCAAAAAAAAATGTCCTCCACGTCCTGCCTGACCATCTCATTCGTTCCGCGTACACCTCGAAGGTGTGCATAATTGTTAAATAGCTCCTGTGAACTGCGACGCAACATACTCGGATATAACTGCTCTATCGCCATTATTAATTTATCCTGCATATTTCTGTGGAATTATCGGACCATCAGAATTATTATTCTTGCTTGAGCCGTTCGCGACTGGCTGTAGATATTAAAACGGTATGCATCGGTTTGTATCAGATGGCTACTGTAGTAAATAAATAAATATAGACTTTATTGCTGAGCAGAAGTTTTTTTTTACTTCTAATATTAATTTAGTTTAATTTAATATAGTTTGCTTTAGTTGTAAATGTTATTGTATTTGTGAATTTGAAATAAATCAGAGTTGTCAGCAGTGGAAAAAAACAAACGAACTTAAGTGCGGAGGCATCATGAAGCTATTATGAACTGGGCTATTATTTTACATTCAGGTGACAATGGATAAGGTAGAGCCTCCTGAATCTTAAAGAATAAATTAAATTCATTGGTTTTTAATTTTCGGACGAGTCCCTCTCTAAGAACTTTATTTCATGCACCACCAAAATATGAAATTGGTCGTCAGTTTTATCACATAAATTTTTAAATTTTCGAATTAAAAATTCACTTTTGATTAGTGTAGTGTGCCAAGAAGGAAACCTCAAAATGGTCACAAGGTGCTCCCTTGACAGATCCGAATTCCCGAACTAGGGTTGGCAAGGCGGCTCCCATTGTAGGGTATTATATAATTTATTATTTTAAATTATATATATATTAAATTATATATATTATGTACCCCTTTCAGCTGATCTTTTGTCAAGTATTCTTTCCAGTTAAGATAGCACGTCAGCAGAAGATTTAAACTCTTTTACTAAATATAATTTTAATAAACTATGAAATCATCATCATCATCAGCGTTTAACCGCCCAATGCTCGACATACACTTCTTCAGTTTGTTTCCAACCATCACGGCACTCGGAAGCACGAATCTATCATTTGCCTGCGACGTAACGGGTGTCGTCATCCCACCTGGATGTTAGCCTTCCCAGTTCCCACACTTCGCTTTCATGGCCAAGATCGCCAGTGTTGGACGCGTTCTCTAAATGGCCACCATCCCTTCGGCGTATTAGCCATGGTTTGGACTGAAGGGCAACACGGCATTGGGTTTTCGTATTTTATTTAAATGGTTGTGCTTCTATTGCCACCCAGAGGGTCTTCCGGCTGCACTTCCATATTTCATGTTGTGATCCTGATTACTTCCTGTGGGGATTGTCTAAAGGAAAACGTTTTACAACATTCTCACACATTCGAAGAAGTCAAGGTACGAGTTGATAGAAATAACAGTATATCCATCCAAATGCTATCTGCTATTCGATAGCGGAAACTTCATAGAAATACCCTTCATCATGTTGTCACTGCTCATGGTTACCATCTTTATGATTTTATCTTCAGAACTTGGTAATAAAACGGCATTATGTTACTGAATTGGCTGATTCAAACATGGCTGATACACATTTCTGTAAGTGGAACCGTTTTATTTTTGTAGCCCATCAAAACCTAGGAGTTACGTTTCAAACTGCATACCAATTTGAGTGACAACACTGAAAACATAATGTGCGGGCATTAAACAAATACAATACCTAAATACATACCATCACGCCTCTTCCCCGGAGCGGTAGTCAGAGACAATTGAGCGTCATGGGACACGTTCCTAACATACATCCTTTGCTTCATCCACTGTTATGTCACATAGCTTCGTACATGCTCTTCGGTTACTGGTGCCGCTAACTTGCAATTTTCGTAAAAGTTTACCTATATGGCCAAGGTATGTTCGCCTAGGGCGGTCCCCGTTCGACCCTTCCTTAAACATCCGCTTCATATATCATCTCTCATCATCCATTCTCTCTATGTTTCGAAACCATCTAAACATACCTTTCTCTATCCTTGTTGCTATGTCTTTCAATCTACATTTCTCTCTTACACATGTATATTGCGCCCTATGTTTCAAAGATAAACCGCATATTCTTCCTAATGTTCAATAATCATCATTCACTGCAATTATTCTACTTTCATGTCGATCTGCCATCATACTCAATATTCACTGCCATACATAAGTGTAGGGCATGAACACCCATTCGTGCAATGGAGCTCATCACCCGACTCTTCAGGATTTTATTCTAAAGCATTCATTAAACACAGTATTTTTATTTGCTGCAAAGTACTCGTATACCTATTTAAAAATATGTATTAGCACTTAGGATGTTTTACGTAGTTTGTATATGTAGGATGTAAAACATCGTGAGTAGAGATGAAAACACCATACGTCCAGCATATGGCTATATTGCATAATATTTTACAATCGGTTGGCGCCCGACTCCAGTCGTGGTTGCAGTATTGACTCATCAACTCACCGAAAACTGCGCGTGATCGAGCACCACGCCGAATCAACAAGAGATACACTGTTCTTGCTGGATATGTATAAAATATTAAAAAAGTGCTTGTTTCAATTAATTAATTAATCATCGTACTTATCCCGCAGAGGGGAACGCCGCTTCAGTCATGGGAACCATGTCCTTGGTCCATACTATTGGTGACTATTTATATTCGTAGGTAGGTTTATTAGTATAGTTATAGTTTAGTTAACGTTGAAAGCGTTCTTCACCAAAGTGGATTAAACTGACATCACTGATACATTAATTTTATGTAGCAATCAATGCCAGTTTCAATAAAAATAAATTATTTTATTTTCTCCCTCTTTTATTACGTAATATTCAAATCGTTAATTAAGAAAATAAAATAAAAAATACACTCACAGACACGGAAAGTTCGACCTGGTACTTTAACTCAAAAAGTGATTGCTTCATTTTTTTGGGTTCTAAGGTTTTCAAATGAATATTTAGGTTCTTTTCTAGACGTTTCAGACACTATTAGCGTATAACGAAAACATTTTTCACGCGAAATACTGATTCGAATTAATTAACAATTAATTTAATTTAAAAAAGGCTCGAAGTGGTCAGAGTTCCAATATTCTATGGTTGGTAAAGATATTCAACGTTATTTTTAGGACTAGCTTTAATTATTATAAAGTATTGTTATTATTATAAACTTTGAATATTCAGTGAATTCCCACATTTTCTTAATTATTTTATGGTATAACCAGATTGTTTTAATTGTGCACTTCGAAATGTTAAAATCTGCTAGGTTTGCAGCATGAATTCACCCGTTTACTTTCTCATCTCTCCGCCGACGCCTATGAGTACGGTCTGCACTCTCGTTCCTTCCGGCACTGTTCTGAAGTCTGGTTCGGTCTTTTTGTGAACATTTTAGTTAGTTTTATCCTAACGACTTTGACAGCACGAAGTGCACACTTAAAAATCGGGTTATATCAACACCAACAACGATTATAGTCAGAAGGTGTTTAAATTTTAGAGCACGTTTATCACATTAAGTCTTATTACAATCGCTGCAACTACAACAATGTTGCGCTCTTTTTCAGGCAAGTTATTAAATACAATAGCATTCCGAAGGCATACCACATAACCATAAACAAGACTTGGTCATCGCATTCTATCGTATACGTCATGAAAAATGCATGCCGTGTGCGGCGATCCTAATGACGTCGCCGTCTCGTCTTTATTGCTGTCCATGTAGGATTTTTCATTGAGATTCAATATTAATGTTGACACTTTCATACATAACCAATTTTTCTGTTGAAGATTCGCGAGCGGTGATACATATAATTTTCATTTGATGCTTTTTATAGATCCGTTATATGTTTGGTCGACTAACTTTTCGATAGTATCAGCGATAAAATGCCAGCCAATGAGCGTCACATTAGCCAGGCGGGCAAGAGCACGCCTCTCAAGCGGAAGGTGCGAGTTCGATACCCACTGGGAGCACAATATTTATAACTTTAGGATTTGGGCTGCTGACACTTCGGTGCAGGAAAACATCGTGAGGAAACCCACTTCCAAGCCGGTTAGTCACCGTATAAGTGTATGACTTAATCCTCTCATATCGTGTTAATGAGAGAGGCCTGTACCCAGCAGTGGGGCGAATAAAATGTCTGCAAAGGAGAGAAGAAGAAGCAATAAAATATGAAATTAATTCCTTGCTGAGTAGGTATTTTGAAGTTCCAGTAAAAGTTGGGGTATTCAAATGTAGAGTTAAAATAAGTACCAGATTTAGTCAGCGTCACGCGTCACGCGTCACGCATGGTTTTCGATGCTTTAAGCACGACTGGAGTCGTCTGGAGTGATACGCTTTCAACTATAAATTTAGAAGTGTAGGAACGCCAATTATGGATGTTTCAATATTTACCCTAATATAAATAAATCACTAAATAAACAACGTAGGTAGGTACTTCTAAATATAAAAAAAAAAATTGTCTTTGATCACACTTTTTTTAGTGTAAAATTAATCATTTACTATTCAAACTAAACGGCAAATAAAATGTAGATTTTTTTTTATATTTTCGTATGTTCAAGACTTTCTACAAAAAGTTCACGCGAAAGAAAAAAAACGAAATATCGATAAGTTGTATAGAAAAAGATAAGATTTCACGAAAAAAGGACAAGGCACATCCTTGTTTTATTGGGGTTAATTTTCTAACAGCCTTGCTATCTGTTACACAGAAAAATGCGTTTGTTTATTTTTTATAATTTTTTTAAACCCAGAACACAAACGAACATTTTGCATTACTAATAAAAATTATAATCACTTTACCTTTGAGCCGTCGCATTCGCACATTTTAATTTCACGAGTGAAAAAGTGGTCGTTTTTCAGAACTGTGATGTCTGAGAAATCACACTTTCACTACAATATTTGATCAAAGTAGCCTGAACACTTTCAGGAGACAAGTAATTACACATCGGACGACGGAGGCGCCGCCTCTGTCGAGCGCAGGAAGTAAGATCCGATGCTGGATATGACGGGGTCTTTTAGTTAGAGAACGGACGGAAAATTCGGTATAATATATTGTGCGAATATATTGTGTGTGTGTGTGAATTTAGTTTAGATAGCATTTTGTACATGTAGTATTTCTTTAATTAGAATAAATATTAGTCCTTATATCGTTTAGTTAGAATTTAGTTTGAACAGCATTTTCTTTATTAAGTATTCATTCCTTCAGTTAGAATAAATATTAGTTATTGTTCCTTCAGTTATATTTAGTTTAAATAGAATTTTGTTTATTTAAAATCCATTTAGTTATTTATTTGTTTATTTTGTTACTTTAACATTCCTTTAGTTAGATAACCAAAAGATAATTCGGTATAATAAATATATTGCTCTGAGGAATTTAGTTTTAATATAATTTTTTAGATAACGCACCGTTGGTATCAAAAACAAATGATGTAGTAATTATTCGTAGCGGATTTTCATCTAAGTGTGCTTAGTACGCAGGTATTCTTAAATTTGTTTGGACACATGGGGCGAACGGATAGTGAGAGAATGACCAAGCAAATATATGAAGCGAATGTGGAAGGAAGGATCGAAACGGGCCGACCTAGGCGAACATACCATGACTATTGTCCTTTTACCGAAAGGGCAATTTCGAAACATCCGTAACCGACGAGCATGTATGAAGCGATGACAGTGGATGAAACAAAGGCCGTCTGTCAGGAACATGTCACATGGCGCTCAATTGTCTCTGCCTATCCCTCCTGGGAAGAGGCGTGATGGCGTGTATGCATGTTTATTATTATTAAGCACTAATTTATTTTCTTTTTTATCATCAAAATTTAAATATAAATTAATTTGTTATTATGTACATATGTAGCTCTACATATCTAGTAACAAAAAATTGATTTTAGTTGCTTTAAAATTTTATTTATTTCACACGTTCCACGCCTGTATTTGGTATGAGTTTATGTCGACGTCAAACGATAGGTGGATCTATGGTATAATTTACGATATGGTATATATCGAGATATGCGATATATACGCGAGAATCTAGCCATGGAGCGTGTTTAAATGTTCTTATTGTCCATTGTCCTTAACAAGGCTATTTCGTCTTCCTGTATCCGTTTAACTATTCAATATCTCACATGTGCACAAACGCAGACAGCATCCATAAAATTACACTCCATTTTCATTTCTCCTCAGTATATAGGTCATGAAGAATACTCGAGCCGGCTGCCTCCACATGAAATATTTAGTTGGCTGCTGGAAGCGCCCGCCGGAAGCGCGCTGTTCGGGGGCAGAGTAAAATACAGCTACTTTGGGTTTTTAATTAAATTACACATTAATATATTATAATATTTAAAAATATTATACTTGGTTTGCGAAGTAAGTACATACGTAGCCCATACGACGTAGACGTAGAACAAAAAATGTGCCTGTTTTAAAGCTATGTTGTTTTTTTGTGGCTGGCAGCACGATGTTTTCTTTCAAAACCTAAGGTCCTGTATATGTATTGCACTGGACATATTTGAATCAATGTGTTCATTTTATGGTGTTACTCTGTAGCGTAAATTGAGCAACTTTTGTGCTATAACTTTTGGAAATTCGAAAAAAAAAACATTTTATCCAAAGGTTAGGTCTGAATTTAAATGTATGGAAAAAAGTAAATGCTTTTTTCGAATTTCCAAAAGTTGTACAACAAAAGTTGTTTAGTTTATTTTACAGTACAATCACCTAAAATGAACGCAGTTAATAAAAGAAACACATAGTTTGTGTTTTATACACCCTGTATAAGACACACACTAATAGGTCATTATTCGTACGGATTTCGTCTTGAAAATTTCTGCTTCATACCACGCGTCTTTAGCGGCTGCACTTGTCCCCAGGACGAACTTAAAACGTCTGCACCACTTTCCCAGGGCGAAGGTTTAACTCGCTAAATCTCATTTAGGCACATTTTGATAGGGCGACTTCCCTTTCAAATGTCAAATGCAATATTCAAAAGGGCACTCGACGTTCCTCTCCCTCCGGCGAGCTTAACTAACCGTGATGAGGTCAAAGGGGCTCTATCTCGAAAACCGAGATATATCCTCAAAAAGCGGACAAGTTTTCCAAGGAATTCACCTAAATTCGTCTCTATTTCAAAGACTGTAGAGTCTGCAGTTCTTAAGGAGGGCAGTAATGTAGTTCCCTTGAACCAAATTGTGGGATCGCGAAACTTTGAGATGTCTATACAATTTGTGGAATATACTTGCTAGATTAAGATCCGAATGAGATGTAGGTATGCTATACAATTAGGTACTTTCTATTTAGATTTTTATTTAAGAAATTATTGCATTTCCTAAAATATAATATTAATATTACATATTTTCTTAATGATGTTCTAGACAATCAAAGACAATGTGATGAACAAGGAAAGCAACCTTTATTCGGTTAGTATCAAGTGTCGCCATATATCTAATCTACTATTACTATACTATATAACAGTAACTATCTACTATTGTACGTTTAAATATTGTATTTCAAATTTTTCTATCGTTTCGTATAACCGAAACAAATTGTTGATTACGCGGATTACGATTAGTTTAACAAAACCTTACGCTTATCTTGTTTCGGTGTCTGGTTTTCGTCGGACAGTGTTTATTACATGCGGTTCTCCTTGTGTGTCGGCTTGATTAATGATATGATCGCTGGGAACTCACAGATTAATAGTTAAAGCGTTGGCATTCAATCAGACTAGCTTTCTTCTACTGCGTTATTTACTATGACTTTAGTTTTGTTTGTTTTAGACTGGGGCATCTCGTGGGCATGCTCATTTGGGTAGATTGTTTTCGGCCTTTTTTACTTCTTCTTCTTTTGCTGGCCGGACTATTTGCCACTTTTGAGGATCGAACTCTATCTCGACAGGAGAAGTAGATTTTTTTTTTTTATGGAAACTGACACGGATGGCTAAATCACGTAATGAACCAGTTGTTCTGATACCAGTGATGTCAGCCTAAACACCTTGGTGAATTATGTAGGTAGGTGCCATATCAGCGCTTCCCTTAATTCCAGCCAGCTACGCTGAACTGGACGGAAAACACGAACTATTTTTCATAGCCGCTTCGACCGACCTTCATTCAGTGGGGTGGTACCAACCCGGGTGGGTTTAACCCTACCACCATTAAGGAGAGGGAAGGGACCTACAGTTTAACGTGGAATCCGAACCACGACCACGTCTATGGTCAAGTCTTGACCGCGCCCAGCGGTAATTACTTAACATCGGTAATAGAATACTGAATATCGCAACACTGAGCCAACGACGCTGATTTCATACAATTTAAGAGTTCATAAAATTTCACGGTTATTAAACTTTTTTATTTATATACATAAGAAAGAAGAATAATAATATTCTTCTTATATAGATATATTATATATTCATATGCATTATTCAAACAATAGTTATAACATAATTATAAATAAGGAAAAAACTAAAAAAAGCTAAAGTACTCGTTCATGCCTAAAATACCTATTTGAATCGTTCATCAGTAATATATATTTTTACGCAGATACTTCACAGACCGTTCATAAAAAGACATATCTATAAACATCAAGCATGAATATGAATAAGATCGGTGATAATTTTAAATGCTTCATCTGGTATTAAAGGCGCTGCCATTATCAATTCTACTGAAAAGCGGTTGTTCCTTTATGAAGATCTTTTGAGTGCGACCATAAATCTCTGGGCTATGGTCACTGGGGATGATTTAGTACTTCGAGATTGGATCCTATTTAAATTTACGTATCATTTGGTACTATCACATTCTTTAGTGACTCGGTAGAATTAAGTTTATATTTTATATTTACTACGCTGTTAGTACTAATACTCCTGAAATCATTATGCAATAATAATAATTTATTTACGGTTCATTTACATCTACATAGTCAACTATAGGGATTCTCCAAGAAAGGAAAGATAAGTCTAGCATGCAGTATTATCACAAGTATTGAATCCATCGATCATCTAGCCAAAGTATAAATAATTCAATATAAAATAATTGTCATGAGGTTTGCATATAATTTGAAAAGCCAGAGCGCTTGTTCCCCTCCATGTATAGTCCCGAGTCCTTCAAGAGGTGCGTGAATAGGCACCTGTCAGGCCGGCATGGCATTCGCAACCCCCGCTAAAAATCGAATGTCCATGGGCGTCGTTAGTCTCCTTCCGGGTGGCTCGGCGCCATATGCAGCGCTCTAAATAATAAAAAAAAAATGTCAGGAACGTGTTAAATGGCGCTGAATTGTATCTGTCTATCCCCTAGGCGTAATGGTATGTATGTACGTATGTAGGTACCTACTTACTTTAATAATTTCGCGCTATTATAACATTCATTAATAATAAATAAAAAATTATCGTCTTATACAGGATGTATACAACCGTGGATCCTTTTTTCAAACCGCGGGTACTCCATACATGGCGTAGAACACGAATATGATAGAATTCTTCAATTTCGTTGAGGAAATTGGTTGACCTAATCATACATTTTTGCCGAATAAAATTTCAAATATCTATGGAAAAGTTAAAATTTATTGCCAGCAAATTAAAAAATGCTATTATGCTATTCGTGTTCTACGCCATGTATGGAGTATCCGGTTACAAAAAAGGATCAACGTTCGTTTACACGCTGTATATTATGAAAATATTACGTAATTTTTATGGGGTTGCGGCATAGCCTGGTTTGTGAGTGCACGTCTCTTCATCGAAAAGTCTTGAGTTTGCGTACAGTTTTTTTTCTGTATTTTAATATCTTGGTTAAATATAATGTGTGCAAAAATACAATGTATTAGGTATGTGTGAAAGAAAACACAGTGGAGAAATGAAAACCTATAGGGTACACCAAAAATACACATGTTCATAAAATTGCCTCCAGCCATGAGTTCTACCAGAAAAGTCTATAATATGCTGTATTTGGGGACGCGTTTTCCGATTCACGGAAATACAATTAGGAAAAATTTGCAAAAATGGGATCGTTCTCAAAAAAAGGTTACGAGAAATATTGGCGAAGCGCTGTAAATTTTTATGAGTACTGCGGGAGCCATAAAGTATGTGTTATTTAGTGAATACCTCTGTCTGCGATATTGGAAATTAAAATCAGACAATTTTAATTGCGGAACAAAGCGAGCTGCGTGATTTGTTGTTGCGATATTAAAATGTGTACTTTTGTTACATAAATTATTAGAGTCCGGTCGGGCGGACGAAGTGTTTGCGTTTTATTGGCTTTGTTTTTATCACTTTTCAGTGTTGTGAATAAATTATTATTTTCAACTTCTGAATTAAAGGTTTTTTTTTATGAAATCTATAGTTTCATATTAAAATGTACCGTGTGGAGCCGATACTTAAAGAATGAACCAACTGCATCTCTTCCCATGCATGTCGTAAAGGGCGACTAAGGGATAAGGACAAGATGCCGTGCTAAAGGGCGACAGGCTCGCCACCTCTCACCTTGGCACGGTACTTC
>WYDE02066682.1:0-12093 GCA_009867175.2 Adela reaumurella
TTACCGGAGTTCTTGCAGCACAACGCCGATTGCTCTGCTTACCCCGATTGTCGGGATTCAGCGTGAGTAATATGTATGTATGTATATATATATATATGTATATATATTTGTACTCACAACGCTTGACTGAAGGGTACATACAATAATACAATAATAGGTAGGTACATACTAATTCGTTTATTAGATGTCTGGCAAATATTAATATAAGGCGTTGAGGGATATATATATAATTTATTCGAATATCTTAGGTAGGCATAGGTACGTAACACCAGGCTATTAAAATAAAACAACTTGCAAGTAAAAAGCACTATTGATGAATATTAGTCTTAAACTGAAATATAGAAAGCGCCTGAATTGTAAGAAAGATAGTTTGCATAACGCAGCCACAACTGTGCTAGTTCGTGATGCTTCGTACACGCTGTGCATTCGTGACACGCGCAGCACACGCCTGTCCATGTGCGATCGAACTCTGCGTGCAGCACAGCAGTACGGAGATGTGCACGGGACGAATTCGTGACACAAACCGTCACAAAAGCGCACCTCTGCTTAACACCGTGTACAACACGCAACATCATTAAACCACAGGAGCGTGACAGAATTATCGCGAACTAATTACATTTTTTTCTCGATATAAATGCGTATAGGAAAAATTGTGAATGGCTTATAATGCACACTTGCGGTCTCTCTGTATAGCTTGTTCTAAAAGAAGACGGACTAAGTGGTCGCACCGCTGAGAGGACTCTCCTCCCGCCCCATCCTGTCGCGTAATTTTTATGTGTCAATTAATCGGTGGACGGTGATAAGTGGATATCAGTCGCTTGAGGCCATTCGGCTTGACATTCACGCAGGGACGATGTTTCAATTAGCCATCAAGTGGAAATTTCACATTCACACTTAATTGGCCTGTCTATACGTTCTGTTAATAAAACATGCAATACATACTTTCATGCAAATACAAAATAGATAAGGTCTTAAATAATGTATAAAAAATAACTATAAATTACCAGTACTGCAGCATCAGGCTAAGCTTACCACGTTCTTGCAATGCAAGGTCGATTTACGCCAGCCTTGTCGTAACAGGCTTCGCGTAGGTCCGCCAGTTCCGCCAATCGGCGAAGTTTCTTGCCGTTTAATATAGGAAATTGACATTACAGCAGGGCCGTTAAATACAATCTAGCTAAGGCTATTGCCAGTTCTTATAGAAAGTTGAAAATTAGCTTAGAACACTCTCGATCAAGTCACCTTTCAATAAAAAAAACTACATCAAAATCGGTTCATCCGTTTAGGAGATAAAAAAAAAATATTAAAAAAAATTCAAATCGATTGCAAAAGAGACCAATAAAAAGTGTGAAATATTTATTTTCTTAAGTACTTTGCCTACATAGTTTATGTTCACATAACCTTCTCTTTTTAAAGTCATTGCCGAGTAAGTAATAGAGAACGTGTTAAAAAAGGATAGGTTATGTGACCCTAACCTGAGTAGGCAAAGCACTCAGCAATAAGAAAATAATTATTCCACACTTTTTTTTAAATAATCTTTATTTCTTGTTCTTTAATGGACAAGTTCCCAGTGGTTGCTGAGAAATTTATAATTTAGAAATACGTAACCCTTAAAATGTAAATTTCCCCTACATTTAGCTCTAAAACCTTCCCACTGACGTAACGAATGTGTTAGGGATATTTTAATCGGCACAGGATTTGCTAAGAAAATGATAATTTAAAATAAACCGAAATTAAATAATAAGAAAATAAATCGACCTATGGACCAGTAAAATGTGTACAGTTCCTAGTGTATTTAGGACTAAAATGTTACCGCTACTACAGCGAATGTTTTATTTAAAGTTTCACCATAATCTTCCCAGTGTTCCTGAGACATTTATAATTCAGTTCTAAGAAAGATTAAAATGTAAACAGTCCCTATTTTATTTACGCCTAAAACTTCCTGCAGACATATTAATGTTTCATTGAAAAGTTTATCAATATCGTCCCAGGGGTTGCTGAGAAAAGTGTATGTTAGATCTACGCACCCGTAAAATGTTAACAGCCCCTATTGTATTTAGGACCACAACTCAACAACAACAACAGTTACTGAGACATTTACAAGTTAGTTCTAAGTAACCGAAAAAGTCAACAGCACTTCTTGTATTTGCTCCTAAAACCTTCCAGCTGAATTAGGGAATGTTCCATTGAAAAGTTTATCAAAATCGGCTCAGGGGTTGCGGAGAAAGTATAAGTAGGTCTACGGAACCCGTAAAATGAAAATAGCCCTTATTGTGTATATGCCTAATACCTTCCCACTGAAGTAACTAATATTTTATCGAAAGTTTCATCGAAATCGGCTCAAGGGTTGAGGAGAAAACTATAACCACTATAACTAGATCCACAGAACCCGTAAAATGTAAGTAGCCCTTATTGTGTATGGGCCAAATACCATCCGACTGATGTAAATAATATTTTATTGAAAGTTTCATCGAAATCGGCTCAAGGGTTGAGGAGAAAACTATAAGTAGGTCCACGGAACCCGTAAAATGTCAACAACCTCTATTGTGCTTAAGTCTAAAACCTTCTCTTTGATTGAAGTACCTAATTTTTAATGAAAGTTTCATTAAAATCGTTTAAGTGGTTGCTGAGAAGATCGTGGATAAGGAACATACAAGGACATAGAGTCATACATAAGCCCCGAATAGATAAGACTCCTTTTTTTAAGTCACTTATAATAAAAATAAAGCCCCGTTACTGGACTAGCCGGTTAGAATATAATTTGATATAGTGATTTCGAGCCCTAATAACTACAGATTTATGTCTATTCAGTAAACTCAGTAACACACTGCAGAAACAATGAAACCCCATTCAATGAATGCTTCACCGTCCGTATAATTATGCCATTCAGACCACCACCCCTCAAAGAAATAGACAGAACATGAGAATCCTCACATATCTGGAACCTGGGCGTACAACATTCGCCTGGGTTAAAATATCGTCCAATAAACGATAGGTGCATCCCAACAAAAAATCAAAACTCACTATCACAGCGCCATCTACTGCCATACGTCATTATCACCATGGCAACTACAATCTTTCACCTTGTAAATATAATTGCAAATATTGTATATATGTATTATACAACTGAAGACGACTTTTAGTCAAAATATATTATGTTAAAAACGTGCACATTATAATCAATACAATGTATATAATAATATGTATAATATAGTATAAAATAATATACAATACATTATATTAATAGGAATGGAAAGAGTTTCCTTTTCGGGAAAATAAATTTTCAATACAAATTAATTTTATTTACATTGCAACTGACCACGTGCCCCCATCTATATACAACAGCTTGAAACTCAGCAACAGCAGTTATTACATAAGTAGGTATGTAGGTATGTACTATGTTTGCATACGTACTTCAATACTGTAGGTACATACCTACTTTGTATCGCACTGAAATACGTATATAATGTAAACTATATTATTATATAATGTATTGAGTTAAGTTAATCTGTGGTATTAAACACGCTGCTGTGTGAATGGACGGAATGTTGAAGAAGGTGAAGATCATGCGTATACCTACTTAGCGGTGCGTGGTGGACTTGTGGTGTGACGTACGTACGCGTGTTCTGCTCAATACGTCTACACATACAATATACCTGAGTACACCCCACTACGAACGCTTTTATTAGGTAGACACCACAAAGACCGTCGGACAGCGCAATAACGAGATAAAGTAAGTAAAATAATAATAAAAATTGTAATGAAACGAGTGCCTTAAATTGCTAGTTTTGAGCACGCAAGCCGCAGGCGGCTCAATTTGACCCTTATCGAGAAAATTATTGTCCAAAGGAGCGCGTAGAGCCTCCCGTTACATACCTCCGCCCGTCCCCGCCGCCCGCCGCCGCCGCCCCGCAGCCGCAGACCAGAAAAAATAATTGTTCGTGATTATTGAGGATTGTCGATAATTGATTGTTGCCGATGAACAGGTTGCCATATCTTATTCACGGGGGGAAATTGCATATTGTGAGGAGCGGACGCATCGTTGACGGCTTCCATGAAATTGAAAAGCGTAATCTGTCTAGGATAGTGTCTGGCGCCAGGACTTGCAAGAAATTAATTAAACCTCAGGTTGCGGACGCCTGCCTGCACTCCGAGATGGCTTTTTATTTTAAAGGGGCATATAATTTTATATTCGACGATAAGGTGAAAAGATTGTTCTTATAATTGATTTATTCAGTGTTAACGATACCTATTGACGATCTCGAAAAAGCGTGAGAGTGTAACGAGTTTACAAAATATGCATCAGATATGGCTGCATCTCCGGACGTACGCCGGACAGCACGTCGTCGTTCAGCGCATTATCCGGTAAATAGATTCGATGTTTTTTTAGAGTGTCGACGGCGCTGCAGCCTCCACTCAGATGCGGGTACCAGGGAAGCAGGGCGGGGGAGGAGGGCGCGCGGGTAACTGAGTCGGCTCGGCTTGAGCTCGCACGGAGGTGCACAGTAAATCAACTCATTTGACAGCGCTGATAGATTGCCGAGATGGCCCCGGTGAATACTACAGTTATACGTACTTAGACGCAGCAACATCTAACCGCCCGACTCTACATACATTATTTATAACGCCGAGGAGAGTGTTGAAAACACACCGCGGTTTACGCCTAGCCGCCCCTTAAATAGAGATAAACTTCATCTTTCATTCAGCTGCAGTTTTTGTACTCTCTCGGCAGCCTCTAGAGATATCTTCTCATGATGTGCCGCTGCCGCCGTTCTTCCCGCGAGCTTTCATCTTCAAGATGATGCATTGAAAGTTGACACCAAAAGGGCATTAAATTAGCGGGCCGCTGATCTCAGGCGGCCATGACTGAACAAAGTTATGTTTTTCCCTACCGCTGAGAGATTGAATGCAAAAAAATATAGCAAACGAAAAAAAAATTATGCACTAAGAATTGATAAGTATACATATTATTAAAAAAAACACACACAAGTATACTAGTTTATACTGAAACCACTTTCTGAACTAATCAGTAATCATGTCATACATGACACATAATTTCCTGCTGTAATTTTTTTTTAGGAATTTCAAAGATATAAAAAAATAAACCCGACCAGAGCTTTCCTGAGGTACAAAATTATATTCTTGCAAATCTATATCTAACATGGCCGGGCTTGTTCTCGTCTCATGACATTGCAATAATGTTGCAACTGTGTTGCAATGCCTTACGGAACACATAGTAAGAAATACATACTACATACATACACGACGAGCTCCGTGCTCTCGGCCATAGCATTGTGAACGTATTGCGATTGTTTCTGTGATTGATAGCAGTCTCCTGCGCGGGCGCAGCGCGAGTTGTTCCCTGCTCCTTCCCCTCCTCATCCTCCCTCGACCCTTCTTCTATCGAAAGAACACCCTCTTCCGCCCCCACAACACTTCGTCCATCGTCCATTACTGCCTACTTCATGCTCTCTGCTCCGCATGTTTTCTGACGTTCTTGATAATATGTAAATTCTCGTATTATGATTTCGTTCGGTAATCATTCCATCATCCATCACACAACACCACCAAAAACCCAACATGATTTAGTGGTTCATCACGGATGAGTAGCAATCGGTCCTTTAGATCTTTTATCTATACAGGTATATCCGGTATATCCGGTAAACTCTGGAACGGTTTCGTGCGCATATATTTCCCTCCAAGTGCCTAGAGTATGGAGTCCTTCAGCAGGGGTATGAATTAGCATCTGTCAGGCCGGCTTGACATTCCCAACCCCAACCCCAGCATAAAACCGAATGTCCATGGGCGTCGTTCACCTCCTTGGTTGTTAGGTGCCATATTTCGCGATTTTAATAAAAAAGAAATACAAATAGGAAATGAGTTTAGATACATTTATTGAAAGAGGGATAAGGAATGCGATGCCATGCAATGGCGGCTGGAGAAGTGATCGTTAGTCGCCTTTTAAGTAAATCAGGTGTACCTTAGAAAATGGCCCAAGAAGGAGTTCTTTCCACAATTTCGCCGCGAATTCCAGAGGGATGGGTCCTTCCCACAAAGTATTGGTGAAATTGCCCACAGACTATTGGTGCATTCCCTATATGTATAGAACTAGCGTCACTCCCTATTTGTTCACGGTGACGGAAAGGGAATGGTGAGATCGCATCACTTAAAGACCTTCGAGAATATAATTAAGTAAAACTTTAGATCATTTCAAATATTGCACGATGATCAAACTGTGATAAAATGTCAAATGTCTTAGCCGCTGTCGTTCTTTGAAATACCTAATTCTACACAGATTCCATTCAATCCGCAAACATACTCACTGAATACGCTGGCTTGTGCAATGAAGTTACACCTCCCTAACAATGCAGACCTGCGCAGGTTAGGCACAATGTGACAATGTTATCGAGAAGTGTATTGTTAATTGATTACGTATAGTGAATTTAAAACGTATGACATTTAAATGTCACCACACGTAGCGGCCACCTCCGCCGCCGCCACCGCTCTGCAGCACCACAGTCAATTCGGTAATACAAATCAATTAAACTTGTAACATTACCCGGCTTCGGTACCCCGATTACGATGTAATGAGGTTGAAGTAACATCAAATTCAAGATTAGTTAAAATCCGAATTAATTTAGCTACCTTTTATTTATGTAAACTGTATGCTGTAAACTATGGCTATCATGTAAATGAGAGAGGCCTGTACCCAGCAGTGGGGCGAATAAAATGGCTACAACAGAAACAAAGAAGAAAGAATGGCTATCTCCCTCAAACACGTACTCGTCTACTAAGTGAACATGCTTATTATGGAGTTATACACTAAATACAAAATTTAGTAATACTTAGTACAAAAACTATATGGACAGAAAAGTAAAATAAGCGTAATTTTATCCTATATATACATACCATCACTCCTTACGCAGAAACAAGTGAGCGCCATGTGACACGTTTGCAGTCATACATAGTTTCACACATGCACGCGGCTTACGGCTCTTTTGGTCATGGTATGTTCGCCTAGGGCACTCCCGGTCGATCCTTCCTTCCACTTTCGCCTCATACACAATACTTATCAAATTACTGCTGACGTTAAACAAAATTTTGAAAACTTTCGGCTCTTCTCGCTGCGACTTCATCGGATTTTATAGAATCGGATCGGCGACGCTGAGTTGGAAAAGTCAGAACAATCCGATAAAAGTCGCCGCGAGAAGAGCCTGAAGTTTTCAAAATATTATTCGCTTCATATATTTGTTTGGCCATCCTCTCATCATCCATTCTCTCCGTGTGTCCAAACCATCCAAGCTCATCTTCCTCTTCCTCAATCCTTGTCGCTATGTCTTCTTCCAATCCACATTTTCTCTCACACATTAATTAGTCACACTATCTTTCAAAGATACATCACACAGTCTGTCTCCATTTCAACTGCATTTATTTTAACACATGGATAAACATATTTAAAAAAAAAGTAAATATCAAAATAAATATACAATTTAAAAAAATAATAATTGCTTAGACAGCATGTAGCTTATAATACTAAACGCGGTTTGTATAAACGGTATTAAGAAATAGGTACTTACTACTACCCGAAAGGGGGTGATTCTGTACATGAAACTGAAAAAAAATTGTTCTATGATTTTTGCAATTGACCAAACAATTTTTTCCACACAATTTTTAAATACCTACTCTCTAAATGTACATAAAAATATACATACACACATAGCTACACGCCTGTTTCTCAGTGGGGTAGGCAGAGACAACAGATCTCCACAAGCCACGATCCTGACACACTTCTGCCGCTTGTTGCACTCTCATTATATTCTACATACGTGAAGATTCGTCGATTACGGGTACTGTGCACTTGCCCCTTTTGGAGCATATGCCCGGTCTGTTCTAGATACGTGCGTCTAGGATGACCCTTCCCGACTCTTCCACTCACCCGCCACCCGAACACAGTAAGTAGCCTAATCGTCTTAAATCCTGAAGAAGAAGAGAAGGAGAGGAACATCACATCTGACAGATATAAATGCAAGTTTGCCAGGACCAATTTTGACATACACTTCCGTAAAAGCGCTATTTTCGTATTGCGTTTAGTTATTTATTTAAATGTGTACATTTGACAGAGGCTAGTACCGAATGCAGATTTGGCAGTTATGAGTTGTTATTGGAATGAAAAATAATAGTACCTTACGTAATCATCCGGGTGATCTAAGAATGTAGTTCGCATCTTTTTAGATAGGTAGATTTTTATTATTAAGAATCGTTAGTCGGTGTCGTTTGGGATTAGAAACTGGCGTTAAACAAATAGACGAACCATAAGACTAAGATAAGATAATCATAAGAAAGACTCAAGTTATTCGAAGAATACAATAAAACGCAATGCACGGACGTTTCATTCGTTTCCTTAGGAATTGGAGATGTATTGAATTTGTGAAAGATTCGGCATATGGACTTTGATCCAGCCATATAGTGAATTGGCAATAAACTCCAAAAGTTGTGTTTTGATGAACATTGAAAAAATCATCATGTTCAATCCATCTCAATCCTGAACATAACACACTGAACATCTGACCATATGTCGTACTGGGTTCGAGTTGTAGTTGGTAATATTTTTTCTTTATTTATATCTATATTGTTCAAGTGGAACCAGCCAGGACTCAGATGCAAGAAAGGCTATAATACTAATTAATACCTTAGCTTAGCCAGAATGTGATGTCTCATCACGTTTTATAATTGTTCTACTGCATTTTAAAAATAAGATACTGTGGCTGTAAGAACGGTTCAATTCACTTCTGCGACAATCACCTTGAAGCTGACTTAAATCTGACAGCTCCAAATGTTATTTCGGCGAATAAATTTAATTAAAATATTATACCTCATTGAAAAAATTAAATAAACAAACGTACGACCAAAAACGCCAGTGGCCATACGGCTTACCGCAACTCTCGATGCCTTATTCGGCCGCGATTGATACTGCCCTAATACAGAAATCACAAATTTCTTCCCACTTTTTACGAACACAAATCGCCTAATGAATTGGACAAACAGACGAACGAAATTAACTCATTGAACCGAGTCAACAATATCTAAGGCATTCGACCTTATTTTAGCTCTACAAATAGTCGGCGTGTAAAAGCCTCGTTCGGGAGCAGCGGAGCCGTGAGTCACGACCGGCCGCGAGCTGCAGTGCGACCTAGCTGTTCCTGTAGCTTTCGAATCTCGCCTTTGTGTCGATATGCTTAAGATCTACCGTCGGAAAACTATCGGGCATACCTTCTCGATTGGCTTTTTAGATAGTATCCGAATGCCACTGTCTGTCCGCCCGCTCTGTCGTCGCTCGCTGTTTTGACAACTCCAAGCGGGCTGACAGAAGCGGAGCTAACGGATTCCCGGCCAGAGTCCGACTACGCAACTGTTATCTGTAACGAAATCCACTGCGGTTATTAATGACCTTTCCTTCGAAATATTAAATCATCGTGCTAGATCACAATCGCCAACGACTCCTCCGACGTCTAAACATTATTCTTACTTTACGCGACCGCTCCGTACACATTTCAACGTCAATCAGATTTGCTCCATAGATTTTTAAAGAGAGAACACGAGCGCTAATCGCGCTCATCTAAGTCTATCGAGAAAAGCCGATTGAGACAGAGAAACTACTATAGTACTTGCACCACAAATAGATTATAGTGAGATTATAATGTAGACTCAAGACCTACTTATCTGTCGCCTGCGACTGTTGATCTGTTACGGTTTCGATATTTCAAAAAGATCCTGGACCATCTCAAGATATAAATGAGAAGAAAATTATAATTAACAAAAGAAGACTGCGATATCGTCTCGTCTAGCCAATGCTACTAGAGCTGCATAAGCATTCAGGAGCATACAGTACAGTACATATATAAGTACATGTTGGCTGCAGGGCTCGTGAATCAGTACCTACGTTGTATCGGCCGCGTGGCGATAGAGGACCAGCCACGCCAGCGCGAGGCCCGACCACCATGATGTATGGTTATTAGCAAACTATTATAGCATTAGTCGGCCCGACGGACATTAACACTAACTAATATATTACAAAATTAACAAGGTGTTATTTATTGCCTTTCTCGTAGGACACACCGATAGACGGTGACGTATTTATGGGCCAAGTATCTCGCCGGACACTGCCCTGTAATTTATTGGAGAGGAACTGGATTGTTATTTCACTGACTCCGTAACGACTCCAACGTAGCCGACGAGGCAAACTAAATGGTCATATGAGTACCGATAATTAATGCTCATTGTGGTTGATCGAAATGGTTTCAATTAATAGTGTCATTTTGATGATGAAATGCGACGACGCACGATCTCAAATAGATGGTTAAATCAATCAATTCTCCAAAACTAGTTGTTTCGTGGACTCTGCTTATTGTTTGTGGCACAGTGTGACACTTGACATCGTCAGTTTAGATTGTTGTACCGACGCACCCTTGAGGCTTGGTACTGAGGCTGCGAATGCCATGCTAAAATTACAGTTCCTATATTTTTACACTTCTCTAAAATTCTCATTGCAACCACTGCAGAAAAAAACTTTGGATTTCGTTCCAAAGTTTGAAAGGCAATAAAAACATGCATTTGTAAGTACAGTTGAAGCTTATATTTAATATGAGCTCATGTAATGCTGTACACGTGCACAGTGCACACACACGGAGATATGTACATTATGTTTATGTCTAACTAACCTAAGCTTCAAAAGGGTATCAAACTTCAGCCTGAGCATTGATCAAGAGTCGATTACTACGCACGTCGCGCGCCGCAGTTAGAATCGTCCATGGCGGCTGCGCTGCGCACCTCAGGGACCACGCCGCCGCTGCCGCCGCCTCCGCCGCGCCTGCACGCGCGTGCCTACCCTTAATTGAAAGTCCAGGAGATGGGCAGGCGCCGTGATTTACTGGACGCGCATTCCTGAACGTATACAGCATCGACAGTCGGGCGAGCGTTAGAGTTATGGCGAAATGTTGTTTTATGGAGCGCAGATTCGTTCATGCTATGGATGGAGAATACTACATTCAGCGTCGCACTGCAAAGTTGTGGAACGGGCTGCCGGGGAATATTTTCCCCTATCCTACAATCCAAGGATCTTCATATCGCGGGCTAAGCCTTAAGCCTTTCACCTGAAATATTAGTACGACTTCAAGTCGGACTGGTACCTCCTCGGGGGTGAACGCGCCGATCTTTAGTACAGCCCTCCCAGTTCATCAGCAAAAAAAATATTTATGCGCATCACCCTATAAATACCCGAATACCCGTATGAGGGAGTCGGTCTTCCCTTTCGAGCTTTACATAAACAAATTAATAATATACAGTTTTCTTTTGTCGAATTACGAAGAAAGAATAGAGTAAAGAAAGTTTGATTTCACTTTATTTGCGCATTCATAATACATTAATTAAAACTGTAGTACGATGGAAGACTGTTATTGCGATGAGTAAAAAATACATAAAACAAAATAAAGCTTACAACATCTGATATAATAATTACGATTCTTAAGTTGAAGCATTATAGCCACGATTTTATTTTATCTGTTATATGTTTAGAATCAGAAAAGTAACAGCACTGCCTCTGCGCGAAAAAAAACATCAGGTCTTGTTTCTCAGCGAATGTAAGTACGTAGTTGTAAAATTGTACACAATATACAGTAATAAGTCGTTAAATTCCAAAAGTGTACTGTCGATAAAGGTGATGCCACGCGACATTGCGTTGATGTCGTTTGTACGTCGAACCCGCGTATTCCGACTTTCTTCGGATAATTGAATGAAAAGCGCATTTCTTGTTTTTAATCAATAAAACATTCATACATACGCATGTGTACATACATACCAACACGCCTTTTCCCCGGAGGGGTAGACAGAGATAATGGAGCGCCATGTAACACGTTTTTGACATACATATCAGTGTCGTTGGCTCAGTGGTTGCGATATTCGATAACCGAAGTTAAGCACTGCCGAGCGCGGTCAGGTCTTGGATGGGTGACCGCTTGAGAGTTGACGCTGGTCGTGGTTCGGATTCCACGTTAAACTGTAGGTCCCTTCCCTCTCCTTACATGGTGGTAGGGTTAA